>JAKSZP010014861.1:0-82604 GCA_022478985.1 Massospora cicadina | reverse complement strand
GCCCATCAAAATGAAGACAGACTATTGCGACTTCCTATTGTGGCTGTCCTGAGCAATTTGGCTGATGAGCTTCATGAAAAAATGATTACCCAAAAGTATGGAGATGAGCCACCTGAAGTTAAAAAAGCGATTGAAAAAGCATTAACTGACACCAAATATTGAAATGGAGTTTTATACAAGCTTAAGCCCGAAGGGCAACATCAAATTTTCCCAAAATCTTCCATAAAATGGAGATTATTGCACAAGCACACAAGGACAACAGACACTGGGGAATGACCAAGATGCTAGAATTAATTTGTTTAAGTTACTATTGAGATTCCATGCAATTTGATATCCAAGACATGCTCAATAAAAAACATTCATGCCAAATTTTAAAACCTATGAAGTTGGATGTGAAATATTGTTTGATCAAACCCAACTGGGCCTGGCATATCATGTCTATTGATGTAGTTGGCCCTTTGCCTGTGATTAGCTTAGGCAACATGTACATAATTGTTGCTATTGACCATTTGATAAAATGGTTGGAAGCAAAAGCAATTTGAGACGTCAGGGCTCTAACTACTGCAAGTTGTTATGGATAATATTATTTATAAGCATGGATGCCCCCAGAAGATCTTGACATACAATGGAACGATTTTTATTGCCCAAATGGTACAACGGTTAAATGAGTTGATGTCTATCACAGGAGTGTTGTCAACACCATACCATCCTGAGACTAATGGTATGGTAGAGCGAGTGAATGGCACTTTAGTCGGCATTTTACGCGAAAATACAGCCTTAGCGCCTTCACAATGGGCAACTTCAATTATTGCTAGCATGTTTGCATACAATATTGGACACCATAGCAGCACATTCCGCTCTCTGTTTCGACTTTCTGTATGGTAGACAACCCGCTCTGCCTCCAATATCATATTCCATACTCAGTTCAACTAAAGCAATCAACCCAAATAACTATGTTGAGCAACTAGCAAAGACCCTAATCAAATTGCAATATGAAGCCTATCAAAATGCAATTAGTTGAAAAACTATTCATAAGTGCTACAACAACGCTAAATGAGCTATGGTGACTAAGTTCAAGGAAGGAAACTTAGTAGTATATTGTGAAACTTATAGTGAAGGCTGCGCGCACAAGCTGGTCTCGCTTTGGAAAGGTCCATTTATTATATTGAAGAAATTTTCTGAAGACGTATATACCATTAAGGATCAAGGCGGCTGGGTTGTGAATTAAGTACACGCTAAGTTCCTTCATCTTTAGCATAAAAAATAATAATACAAAAAGAAAAAAGAAAAGAAAAAACATTCAAAAATGAATATAACAAATATAAATATTTAATAATAAATAATAAAAAAGACAAAAAATCATTGAAAAACTTAAAGTTTAATTCAGAGATTTTATGCTCTGCTGGCATTGGAACTAGGTAACCCTTCTTCGGTAGGGGGGAGAGTGTTATCAAACTGGAGAAGCCTGTAGTGGAATTGGAGAGATGCGAATCTCATACAAGTCCTGACTATCCAGACCCTGTCAAAGATTTGCTAAACCCAAAAAAGCTCAGTACCAGGCACGCTGGCCCTGTTGGATTAAGAAAGGCCATTGAACTAAAGGGAAAGAACATTGGAAGGGACTTCAGAATAGGTGATAAAGGTTTTTTCAAGAGAGTATCTGTAACTCTCCATTTCCCAGTGTGGCAGTGCAGATTGCACAAGGCCAACACCAGAAAACCAGTTAATATAAGGGCAGTTGCTAGTGCCCCACAGATGGTGCTAAAGCTGGAGCAGCTAACTGCAAAAGTGGTTATCCACAGTGGTAAACCTTCAATGGAAACAACGGGGTGCTGGGCGTGAGCAGTAGGGAGCGGCACAGGTTGGAGGGAACCTGGGCGGCCCAATGGAGCACCAAAAGAAGGTCTTACCGTTGTTATGATCAACTGGTTAATATATTGCAAGACCTCCTCAAAGAGATCCGCGCACAGGTTTACTGGAAATAACATAAAAATGTGCAAAAATGGGGTTTTATTTAAATGGAAAGATGACCAACAAGGGATGTTGGTCAGAGGAAAATGTATTTAAGCTTGGATGGGGAAATTGGGGTTATGCCGCAGTGGGCCCAAGCAGCGACTCACCAATAGGGCGATACTTCCATCCAAGTTAGTAAAATAGGCCAAAACTGACTTCACTTGAGTTATTGACTGAAGTTGGATTCAACCTGAGCACATTATTTCATAGCAGGAACAGGTTTTGAACCCTTGTTCCAAAACTAAGCACACTGAACCATCCACCTTAATTTGGTAAATAGTTCATTTTAATGCAAATGCCTTGCTGCAAGGCTGGGCCCTAGGTTCCTCCTCCAGGCCAACCTGAGCATACCTGGCCTGCACCCAGCGCTGGTCCACGGTATGCTTCAGGTCCAGAAGGGCCTGAAGTTTCACATTTTGGGCTTTTTGGCGCCCAGCCTTATCTTTAGCATTTACATCCACAATAACATCATTGGTACATGACAGTTTACTTGGGAGTAAATGCTGTAGAAAGGAAGATACAGTCGGCAAGAAGGCTCTCAAGGCAGGGGTAAACTGGGGGGAGGAACACTTTCACATGAAACATTTGCAAATGGGCCTCATCTAATACCCTGCGCATGTCAGGCATGGTATTGGTAGGGAGTGAGGAAGGAGGGAAGCAAATGCATGCTCCCAAAAGAGCCATCTGTGGAACATACTTTTAAGAAAAGCCCTTTCACCAAGCTTTTGCAAAGGGCTTGGTATAACACCAGGATGCGCCAATACGTTGAAATCTGAGTCTTAAGGACCAACAAGATGCAAAAACTGGTATGCAACAAAGCAGGTTTGCACCAAAGCCTAGCAAGCGAGTTAGCAAAAATAAGTTCCTGGTTGGCCTCAAAAATATTGTATGCAGCAACCTCAGGACTGGTAGCAAGTGCAGATTACAAGTAGACTTACAAGCTCTGACATCGAATTGAGCTCAAGACCCAATGAAGCCACACTGCCCACATGTAAAGAGGAAGCAAGATTTTAGAAGTGAATATGCAAAAAATGGAAAACAAGAAGTCTGGAAGGAGATCCCCATCTGAATAAAATTGATTTTCAGATAGGGGTTTCATGGAACTGAACAGCTTCAGAAGGCCAAAGAGATAAAGAATAAGTCAAAAGGGGTATCCCGCTTGACCCATTGGGATGTTCAACAGACATTACTTAAAGCCAAAGGGGCTTGTTTGGGTTCAACAATTGGCGATATCACGGCCAGATGCAAAGCAAAACACTCTAGTACTATAGAAGTGTAGCTGGTTGATCTAGCTTGAGGATCCATGGGCAACACGCTCAAGTTGACCATAGCACAACACATGGACTTGATTAGTCTTAGGAAGACTCGTCTGTCCACAGCAGAAAGACTATTGTGGTATCATTTGTATTTTGATGAGCACAAAAAGTTAGACATTGTGACCCAGGCATAAGGGTACCCGCCACTTATATCCAGTCAAGGCGGGGGAAGTGTTGAGTAATTGACTGGACCTAATTGTCAGATATTTGATAGGGACATAATAATGTGAACATGCTTAATTTATTATGGATCATACTGGATATCAGTGATTATGGATCAGAAATATCCTAAGCTTATGTGAAGCTTGGGATCCGTGGCCTGCAATTTCACTTAATAATATTTGATTATGATGACACAGGCTTTAGGGCTTTGTTAATTATGTCAGACTTAATGTTAAGTATCAACAAAATGACTCAGGCACATGGGTTTTTAGGTTTATGTCAAAATTAGTTTTTAATATTGATTAAGTCCTTGATCAACATTGATTACTAATTTGTGGTACTGATCGCCTTGATTTGTGCTGCCAATTGCTTGTGAAAAAGAATTGGTTCAGCTACCTGAAGATGCATCTGAAATGCCATCTTGATAATATTGACATTATTTGCACTGACCCTGAGGCCAGGCAAGACGCCCTGAGTCAAAGTATTTTTAGACCCTCAAACAAACGTTTTGTGTGTTTCTCTGGCCAAGTGCCAGTGAAAATGAGACGTCATGTGTAAGATGTGGTAAATATCAAACTCTATAAAGTATTTCCAAGTTGATACTAATAAAATACAATCAGCTATTACCACTAGCTTATAATTTAACTTATAAGCTTTTTGTGTTTAATATTCTAAATTGTATTAAGTCAAGAATTTACTTGGGATCATTAAGTTCAGGGCAGCATGCCATCGTCCCTGTAATGACAGGAAAATGAAACTTTCAAGTTCTTTTACCAAGGAGTTATATCTTTTCTATAGTCACCATCTGGTCTATTATATCCCTACAATAGACATTTGAAACTCCACTATACCGCAGAGGAAGAACCAGCCATCTGAAGTAGACCTAAAATTCAACAGAAATTATTGTTGAAGTTTTGGAAGTCTGCCTCACTTGTAAAAAACAGTCTAGTTTTAAGACTAGGTACCACTATCAACCAACTTACCCCAACAACTTTTTCATACCATCAGCCTTGAAGTGTTAGGTCAACTCCCACAGACTATTGGTGTAACTGATATATCCTAGTAGGCACTGACTGTTTCACTAAGTTGATTGAAGCCGTGGCTCTCCAAGCCCAAATGACCAAGGCCACTGACACGTTTTTGCATCAAAACATTTTCACTTATCATGGCTGTCCCCAAATACTACTCTGTGACAATGGTAAGAACTTCACCTCCAGAGTAGTCAAAATCCTGGCTACCTCCATATGATCCCAACAACTCTTCTCAGCTCCATATAATCTCTCTACCAATGGGGATGTGGAGAGAGCAAATGGAACTTTGGTCTCCATCCTATAAAAAAATGGCATCTTCTGGTTCACTTCAATGGGACCAATTCCTAGCTAATGCTCTTATGCCTACTGGATTAGTTATCATCGGATCCTGAAAATGTCTACATTCTGTGTCTTGTATGGGTAGGAACCAGGAATACCTGCTCTCTTAGCTAATGATGCTTTCTCCTCTAGAGTTGAGAAACCTGAGAAAGCCATGAGAAGATTAGCTCAGCGCATCATCCAACTCCAATCTGAGGCTATGACCAATCTAGTTAAAATGGTGACAAAAGAAGGGCAGGATGCCATTAACTCCAGACCCCCTACCTTCCTTCCAAGTGTCTGATTTGGTTCTGTATTCTCATAGCTGCATCACTCTTAGAAGTGGTAAGCTTGGGTCAATCTGGGAAGGTCCTTTTGTCATCACCTACAATTGGGTGCTTAGTATTCTATCAAATCCTTGGCTATGGTGATTATCATTTACCAGGTACATGGCCGCTTCCTACAGCCCTATTCTACCCCCATCATTCTTGATGGGGGTAATATTGGACAATTGCTCTCTTGGCTTTGAAAGAAGTTTGTCTTGGGTGAAAATAGTCAATTAGTACATATTAATTTGCCTGACTATCAGCAAAAATGATTTGACTCAGAGTAATTGTTTTACTCCTTGCTTTTCATTAACCAGGGAAGATTGATTCACCCTTGTCTCTTCTAATCCTCAGCGGAATGTCCCACCTGGGTTGGAGGTTGCCCAATCACCAGTGCCAATTAGGGCTCTTTCTTATCAAAAAAGTACCCCCTTTTATAGGCTTGAGGGTTTTGAGGGGGAGAAATTTCATCCACAAATCATGAGCCAAAGCTGGAAGAGATTGGCTGTGAGAAGTGTATAATTAAAATTATTTGATTGGGTGCAATATATTAAATCTCTGCCCCATGGTTCTATCCTACCTGCGGTAGGCCAATCATATCATATCAAACCAAAATGAGGTGAGGTGAATTTACAGAGTGCTGATTGGTAAATTTGATAAAACATCTAAGCATTGATACCCACCTATACCAAGGTTAATTCTAATCCCACTATTAGCCTTTGATTACCCTATATACTAAGGGAAAGCAACTAGTAAAGGGTTGTTCTTTTTCCCATCCAAGCATATACTTGGGAATAAAATAGGTTTAATTTATTTGTGAGTTTGCCATATCCATTGGGCAAAAATAGATCAAATAACTCATTTATGGAAATCTGGCTGAATTTCATCGCAGCAAGCATAAGCTATCTGGATTCCCACAAATATTTAAATTTTAAACTAGAATTGTATTCAGCCTTTTATAATCATTTATGACTCAGTTTTTCCAGCTATTTGTTCCTTACTTAAAGGTGATTTGGCGTGGGATTTAGAAGTACAAAAAAATTGGGAAAAAAGAACTCCCTTAAAAAAAGCTCTAAAAAGTATGAAATAATTGAGAATTAAGCCTACTCAATAAAACCATTTTTTGAAATTGGCGCCCTATTTTAAACTGAATTATAGAATTTTGCTCACAAATACAAATTATATCTTATGTCTGGATTGGGTCCAAGTGTTAACTATAAGCATCTTAATATAAATAGTACTGAGTATATAAATTATAAATGTCTATTATAAGTCTGTTAAAATATGGTGCCAACTTCAAAAAAGGGTTTTATTGAGTAGGCTTACTTTCTCAATTATTTTATACTTTTTAGAGCTTTTTTTAAAAAGGTTCTTTTTTCCCAAAAATTTTTTTGAGAAGGTTCTTTTTTTCCTAAAAAAATTTTTTTGGGAAGTTTCTTTTTTTCCCAAAAACCTTTATTCCCAGCTCTTTTCCCTAAAAAATTAGTGCATTTTTAAAAATGGCTCTTTTTCCTACTTTTATTAAATATTACTATCTTTATATATCCTTTTTGACCCCTTACTTTTTCTCTAAAAATAAAACTCATTGTATATATTTTATATATAGTATCTTATAACCAAATATTCTAATAACTCATTTTATTAAATTTAGTAGATTTTATTGGTCAAATTATACTAAAGTTACAGATCACCATCTACAATACTCATTTTATTAAATTTAGATGATTTTATTGGTCAACGTATGCCAAATTTACTGATCATTTACAGTAATTCATTTTATTAGATTTGGTTGCTTTTAATAGTCAACCTAAGTAAATTTATTGATCGCTATCTATAATAATCCATTTTATTAAATTTAGATGATTTTATTGGTCAAATTATGCAAAAACGATGGCCCCTATAATGATTTAAGCTCGTCCCGCTATGAGCTCATACTGACTGAATTTTGAAATACCCCCAGCCATAGGACATATCAAAAGTGCTTCGAAGCTATCGCTTCACCGATGCTGGAATAAAGTTTATCCAGTGATGAACATACACTTAAAATCTATCGCTTCCGAGCCAATTCTTTTATTTACTAAATTAATGGGCAG
The DNA here is from genome assembly GCA_022478985.1 of Massospora cicadina. Taxonomy (NCBI): domain Eukaryota; kingdom Fungi; phylum Entomophthoromycota; class Entomophthoromycetes; order Entomophthorales; family Entomophthoraceae; genus Massospora; species Massospora cicadina. Next base: position 75,345 of record JAKSZP010014861.1, on the reverse strand, counting down.
ATACTTGACCAATACTTAAAAAGTAAAATGGGACCTAAGTTTGAGCATCATCGATTTTGGAGAAGATGATCATCCAAATCGGTCCAGTATTTTCAATTATGCGCGAACAAACATCTAAAAAAACATACAGGTCGAATTGATAACCTCCTTCTTTTTCAAAGTCGGTTAAAAAGAGGTTAAGAGACAAAAACTATACAAATTGACTCTTTATTAATTTAGTCCAATCTGATAAAAACTTTATAAAAATGTATTAATATTATAGTGCAAAGAATATCGTCATTTATTTTTGCCCTATAAGTACCACAGAGTTAAGCTTTTCTGCTAAATCTACGAGATTGTTGATTTTTGCAGGTTGCATATAAGTGTTTAATATGTAAAAGGGTTTACGATGGTTGATAGTCTTATACTAAAATTTCTTCACAAAATCATCTTAAAATTTTATCACCAATATTGTAACATAATTTTTGCCTTTTTGTCAAGATAATATTAAGTGGATGATAGTTTTATGAATAGAAATTTAAATTAATAGTTTACCAAGCTTCTATACTTTGAATTAAAATAATATAAATAGGGTCATAAAATTGCGAATGAATGATTAATTTCGCCGGACTCCCGATTGTTGAAAAAATTAGAGCTTTAGCGGAAAAGAGAAAGCTCCACATCTGTTGAAAAGCATTACGGCAGCATAATGTTTGTCAAAATTACACCCCTTCGTACATTTTTACGATACTATTTACACTTATTACATAATTTACCACACAATTGTAACCCATCCAAAAGTCTTAAGACATTTTTAACATATAGTATCGGGATTTTTTTGCAAGCAGTATAAATTTACTTAAGTTGTAATAGGCTTTTCTAAATACATGTATCATTTCATATTTAAATTATGTTGCTTTAATATTTTTAAGCCCTACTAACTTTGTTGAATGGCTTACGCAAATTCCGAAAATGGCTTGCAAAAATATTAAAATTTGTACATATTACATAATGCAAAATGCGAATATGTATGATAACATAGAGATTTGTTTTCGTAGTCATTTACTTTTACATCAAAACAAATAACCAATATTGATTTTCCGGCTTTTAATGGTTCGCTCACTCAAAAAACACACTAAATTCACAAACAATGTTTAACTGATTACAATATTTAGAAAGTGCATTATAAAAGCCATCAATTTGTGATTACTAGAAACAAATTAGCCTACACTTGATATGCAATTCTCAGCTACAATCTTTATTACACTCGCCTCCATTGTATTTGGTGAGCACGAACTGTGCAGTACCCCTCACACTGGAAGAAAGCAGCACTGCATTGTTCAATTCAAATCCGATGCCGAATCCTTAGCTAAGTTTGCTGAAGTTGGAGCATACCTCAAAAGTATCAAATGCTCTTGGATTACTGATGCCGATATCAAAGTGGATTACTCCAAGGGTCATGCCGAATCTTACCTTCCAGTTGGCTTCGTTGATACCATCTTTACAAAGCTTTCCCAGTATCTCCCTTATGTTGAAACTAAAACTTGCGACTAAATTTCACAGGTTTATTTGAATTAAAAATAGTTGTTTTATGAGTTACTGTTTAAAAGTTTATAGTTCACTAGACTATAAATAATTTTTAGTAGAGAACTATTTCAGTGCTAAGATTATAAGTTTATACCACTAATTTTTTATGTTGTAGTATCATATAATTTTATAAAATAGCTTTTAGACAATATAGTACTCCTAATGCTTGATAAATAAGCCAATGTTCTACAAAATATCAAAAAAATGTTTATATACTGCAAGTAATTTACAAATTGCAGTAGGAAGTTCATTTTTTGAGCTTATAGTATGCATTTTTAGCAGAATATTAATGCTTATAGCTTGAATTTTCTTCTTGTAAGGATTAAAGAACTAGAAGAGGTAACATTGTACATTGTCCTAAGATTAGTAAAAGAAGTTTGAATTGGGGTTGATCCTTTTTGCGTTGCAAAAAATCACTAAATTGTTGTCCCCTTAAGAATGGCAATTTAGTATCAAACAACCGATGAGTACCACAGGTAAAGCAGCCCAATGTTATATAAATTGCTTTATGTGAGTAATTAAATTTTATTTTATGAGTATAACTGATTCATCAGTCACCTTGATTCACTAAATTGCATCTTAGGTTAATAGGTCAGCATCTATCTTTGAGGTATATAAATAAATTTTTTTCTAGTTTAACCTTAGTGCCTGCAAAATGACCTTTTCGGTTACTCTTTAAGTTTGCCAGTTTTGCTAGTTTTGGGGGTTTTGAGGCTCTTAAACTGTTGGCCGTTATCCTATTACATATATTAAAAGAACATACCTGGTTTAATAATCCTTTTAAAAGGGGAACGCTTGAGAAGAGCCACCTGTTTACCCATTTTCTAGGGGTGATAACTCTTAGTTTGGCATCATAGCTATGCACAGACTTTTCAACAGCCAAAATATACACTAAGCTATCATGTTCTACCTTGTTGCATTGCAATAATTTGTCATCACTAATATTTCTGCAATTCTAACCCTCTTCCCTGGCCATTTACCAAGGATAACTACCTTTTTCTTTGTTAAAGTCTTTTACCATAGACATTTAGTGCCCCAACTATATTTTCCCTCATCTTATTAGCTATAAATTCTCACCCAACTTTAAGTAACCCAACACTTTGTTTTCATTCTTAATAGGTATAAATCTGGGAAAATTATAAGAACATTACATGAATTTCTACTAAAAAGTTTGTTTGAGGATAAACCTTGTATTTAAAGTGCTAAACATTAATGTGTCTGTTATAATATCAGCAGTATATCAGAGGTATGTCAAAGAGGTTTTGCACAGAGTTAAGCTCACTGAGCAATAGAACTGATGATATGATGATTTTCATCCTTGAAACAAAGTAATAAACATTTAAAAATATGGAGCAATTGCCCCAGAGACACTCTGTTATGAAATCAGTGGTATCAATAGATACGCTGGTGGATTTTGCACAGGGTTTGACCCACTGAGCAATCAGGACCAACGATATGAGGATCATTGTCCATAAAACAATAGTATAAACTTATAAATAAATATGGAGCACTTGCTCTCATAACTTCTTTTATTAAATATATTTAATACTGCGGATTCTTCTCTATTCCACTTACCCTTGACTTACTTAATAATAATCTCCTCTTAATTGCCCATCTCACTTATATTACAGCATCTTGGATGATACCACTCTCATAGCTTGGACTATTTAGTTTCACCAATTCTCCTCATTTTGGATGTTTATTCTCTAATTTGCTATTGCACTATTGTAGGAAATTTAATTTGTATTAATAGAATATTGACATCACCTTATTTAGAGGTGATCCAATAGTAAACCATTATATCCAATAAAACCCATTAATCTCAATATTGCCTCATCTCAAGGCACTTGAATACTCATATCTGATGTCATTTTTGGTGGATTGCGCCCTAGCTGTCCCATGATTATCATCCAGTCAAATTGAAATCACAACACACTCTTTATTTAATTTTAACATCCAGTGGATTCTTGCTGTTTCACTCACTCTAAACTACTAACAATTTCTTTCTTCAATCTTCTCATCTCACTGGTATCTCAGCTAATGCAGTCAATACTGACCCTTTTGCTTAGACTATTTGTTCCACCATATTCTCATTGGTTCTGACAGATTTCACTATTTATTAAACTCACAGTCACCCTAGTTTGAGGTGATCCACTCAGTATACATCATACATCTACATCTCATTATTCATTGTTTGTTTACATCACTTTATCACCTGATTTGGAGACAATTAATATATCTTTTCTAAATCAATATTGCCTCATCCTAAGGCGCTTGAGTAATTGTAGCTTATAATCATAATTGGTGGATTCTGCCCATTTTGCCATAATGACTTAGGTTTTATTGTCCAGTCATACAGAATTGTGACAGTGGCATTAAACTTTGTCAGAAAACTCATCTTATTTCTTATTTATAATAGCTTTGGTACTTAAATAATAAAAGATAGAAATCAATCATATATACCCAATTTTAAATTTATAATACTCTGTTTTTGTTAACTGATTGAAACCTGAGATGGTACAATCAAGGGTTAGTACTGGATCTGCAGACCCCAAATTTTTGTGCTCCTTGTGAAAATTCAGCAAGATTTATGCTCACCTGAGCTGAATTCAGCTAGATTTCCACAAAACACTTATAACTAAAATTAAAATTTTTTGAAATAAAAGTAAATATTAGTTTTTATAAGTTTTATTAGTTGTGACCAAGAAATCAAAATTGAACCCTTTTAGTATTGCAAAGCTTGGTATTTCAATGTATAAGGCGTCAGATTCTAGTGGTTGACTCAAAAACAAACCCATTCAACAACCATCAGAGTGGGCTGATTATCCTCCCAATGCTCAAGCTAATACCTTAATTCTCACCTCAAAGCTTATTGCAACTACATGGCTCAGGCTGAATATCTAACTTCAATTCAATCAAGTACTTTATCAAAAAGCTCAGGCCAAATATGCTCACACATTATGGCCAATTACCAACGCATTAAATTTCAGCAATTAGTCCCAATTATCAGGAACAATATAAAATATTCAGTATACAAAATTATTCAAGACCAACCTGAAGTTAACGTTTAAAAGTCACATGGACAATCAGACAAACAATTACATAATCAATTTCCCACCATAGGGCAAAATTCATATGTTGATCCAAATAATTGGCACAATAGCACTTGCACATGGGCTTCCCAAAAGAGGGTACCTAGTGCTATCAAGAGAGAGAGCCTTCCAATGTCCCAATTAGGGGTATGTCATCTACTTTAATTAATGCAAGAATTTCACAGAATGTGTTTTTCGTCATAAGCATAATAAAACTCAAACCAAGAAGATTCTAGGATAATTTTCATGTTTTTATCACATTTTAAGTCCCTGAAATCCTCCTGATTTTGAAAGTATTTTTCACCAATAAACTAAGGATAGGTCTCAGTCTATCAGTTCAAGGGCCAAACTGAGGTGGTAAAGTATCTGTTAAAAGTTTTGTGCTCAAATGTGGCCAGGTGATGCCCTAGAGGTATAAATACCAGCGCCTGGCCTAATGACTGATTATCTAGTAAATACCATCTAATATAAAAGATATATTTATTTTATATCTTTTTAGTCTTATCTGAATCCTAACTTTGGGGAAGTGTCAACAAGCTGGAAGTGCCAAATCCGCAGCTTGTATCAAAACCTGCCTTCAAAGAAGTTCCTGATTTTGTTGGCAAATTATGCCCAAAAATTGACCAGAAGAGTCAGGGCAATTTTAATTGGCCTAATGAATTTCTAAACGGTTGAATACTGTAAGCCACTGGCAAAATTATGAAATAATTAAAGGAACTTCATCCCAATTAAGTATGCAGGTTAATAATTATCAAGTGAGAGATCCTCAGAATTTCACAACTGGTGCTCACTCAAAATCTTTGACACTCTCCATTATGGATTCACATAACCAGTTTCTGGCAGATTTGTCCAGACAAGAAAGTGACAACAAGATGGAAACTTGCAATAAGGAAATCTTGGATTATTTCAATACCAGCTGTCAAGGCTCTGAAGCTGGTACCTCCTATTCTCAGAATCATATCACAGTGGGGGGAGCTCGTGCAGAAAAACCAGTCGTCCTGAATAGGGATGAGGATGATGCCTTGAACAACAAGGATTTTTCAAAAATTTGATGGTTGTTTCAAGATTGCAGGTCAGAATTACTGAAATTACTCAGGAGATTTTGGAACTCAGAATGCAATTATCAACTGCAAATTCCTGCTTAGATAGTATGACCAAAGACATTAAAAGCATAACATTTAATAAAGCTTTATTTGAAGAAAAGCATGACAACCTCAAAAACAAAGCTGCCAATACTCACCAAGTCTTTACAAAAGAGCAATAGGAAAAAGCTCTACCCATTCATCCAAAAAACAGCTTATAAAATAACTAAGGGCCGATTTCAGACATCAGAATCCAGTTGTTCAGAGCAATATCATGAAACTGAATCATCAGAAATTGACGCTGATGCAGAAACTGATATTTCAAACATTCATTCTATGCCTAGAATACTGGAAGCAATCTTGATTCAAGATACTCCCCAACGGGAAAGAGGGCCAATTATGAGCAATGATACACCAAGACGTTCAAGGAGAAGTACAACCCCTATGCCCAAAACAGAAAGAGATGACTTAAAACCGTTGAATTTAACAAATTTTGATAAGGATGTTAACGTTCACTCTTTCCTCAAGCTATTTGAAAAATCAATGAGTGGAGCATCAGACCATGCAAAAGGATCAGCACAGATTAACTCACTTGATGCCCATAGCTGTGACCTCGTTATGCCCTATTTGGATGACAGTTGGTCCTATATGGATTCCAAAGATCAGTAGAAAAAACAGTTTGGAGGTCCTGAGAAATTAGAAACCCAAAAAAGCGCTTCTTAATATTGAACATAAGCAGAATGAGACTATTAAGGACTTTGTGGAAAGATTTTTCCATGAGGCACAAGTTCTGAGTGAATGCAATGCAATAGATAAGTTTGACACCAAAATTGCAATGGAGCACGCGGTTATGCCTTTCATGAACTGCACAATGTCATGATACCTGCATTCAATGGAAGCTTGTAAATCCAAGAGCTTACCAATTACTTGAGAAGCTGTTCCCATAATTTCAATACCCCTAATCGGGCCAAAGATCAGCAAAATCGATTTCTGGGCCCAAAAAGCAACACTATGTCTGACCAGGGAAAAAAATCTGAACTATGAACTAAAACTTTGAGCAAAAGCAGAAAAAAGGACTAATTACATGCCACTACTGTGTTCAAAAAAGGCACTTTGATAGCAAATGCTACAGATGGTCCAACAAAAAGCCTGGGGTCAACGTTGCTCTTGAAATTAATAGCAGACAGTGATGTGGGTAAAGAGCAGATGGAGTAGAGGCGGAATTCTCTAACTTTACTGATGTTCAAACCATTTCACCTGACACTGGTGAGCTCTTTAGGACCGAAGATGTTGCCAAAATTAACCTCCACCATATCATGGCTAATGATGTCATGATGATTACTACATGGGCCACAGCAAAAGCAACTAAACCCTTGAAAAATTACCAAAGAAGCGTGAGCAGAGATATCAAAACCTTACGCAAAGAATATTATTAATCAGGGTTTAGACCTCCAACCCAGATGTTCAACTGACCTACCTAAGCTTAACAACATTCAAGTAGCTAAACCCCATGAAGTCCTTAGCAGATAACTTCTCAGATATTTGCTCAAGCTTGAGATAACACCTGGAATCGGGCGGCAATCACAGCATTCATACAATAAATACCTCTGAAAACTACTCTGAATGTACTTATGTGGACATAGAAGTAAACAAGGTGCATGTTTAGGCCATCATCAATAGTGGTGCTCCTATCAATATAGTCAGTACAAAGTTGGTTAAAAAATGAAAATTGTGCCCAATGTCGCCCACTGTCATGAATATGGAACAGATGGAGCGCATACAACTAAATCGCTGGGCATATACAGTACCCTATCTCTCAGATTTAGATCTTTTGTAGTAACAGCACCTGCTATAGTATTGCTGAATATGAACTATGATATCCTAATTGGGACTGAATTCCTAAGAAGATATGGAGCTGTTACCATCATAAGGATGATACTCTCACCATTCTTGGCCAGGATATTCCACTTTACCATAACCAGGGTAGGGCAATTGAGAAAAAGAAACCTGGCCTATTCATAAATCTGGCCTACAAAGATGGGGTTGTCCCAATTGAGTATGTCAAAGTGCAGTCAAAGATAAACACACTACCCACTCAGATCAATGAGTCAAAAGGCATTCCACTTTGATCAAATCAGAGCATCACTATACCATCCAGAGATCAAGTAATCGTCCTGATGGGACTAACAATTAATATCCTAGAAGGACTTTATGGTGAAGTATATCAACCATGGTACAAATCTCAATTTGAATCAAACATTGCTCCTGGTATTATCATTCTTGGCCATGGAGAAATACATATCTTATGTGCAAACCTGCAAAATTAGCCCATCTCTATCAAATGACATCAAACATTAACATTTCTACATCTGATCCCCACCTCAGAAATTCACACATTCCACAAGTTCAGAACTTTTGTCAAATTTAGGTCTCCTCAATAAGGACCTACTAAGCATAAATAATGTCTTCCATATAGCTGATTTCAGCAACCTGACCAACTCTGAGAAAGGCAAGCTAAGAAGTTATTCTTTAAATATTGGGAAATATTTGCACAAGATGATTTTGACTTGGGATGTGCTAAGGGTATCACCCACAAAATTGATACAAGAGATCATAAACCAATTTGATTATGCTTAATTAGATGCTCAAAATCATCAGAAGAAGCTGTATCAAGGATATTAAGGAACTCATCAATTGTGGCATGTTAGTACCTTCAAAAAGTCCATGGGCAGCACCAATTTTAATAGTGAAGAAAAAGTATGGAAGCAACTGTGTAGTCATTAGTTATTGGAAGTTAAACAACATCACAAAGAAGGACTTGTACCTTCTGCCACAAATCAACAATGCCTTGTATAGACTAGGGGGCTCAAAGTTCTTCTTGGCAATGGACCTTATCAGTGCATATTGGCAAATAATCTTCCCGAAGAGGAGCGCGAGAAATGTGCAATTATAACCCTAGAGGGCCTATTCCAGCCAATGTGAATGCCTCAAGGGCTCTTCTTTACCCTGGCTACATTCCAAAGGACAATGGACACAATTTTGGGAGATTTTATGTTGTCATGTGTAATAGTGTACCTTGATGATATCAACGTTCTCAACCGCACTTTTGACGACCATCTGGGTCACTTAGAGGAGGTTTTCAGAAGGCTAGCAGCTGCAAACTTAATAAAAGCCCAGAAAATGCCAGTTCTTCAAAGACCAAATGGAAAACCTTAGATTTGAAATTGACAAAGTGGGTCTTTAGCACCAACCCTCTAAGCTGGATGCCATCTCTGAAATGAAATGGCCCAAATGCAAGCGCAATATTCAAGTATTCCTAGGAATGATTGGGTACTATCACCGATTTATCACTGATTTCACACAACTTGGGAAGCCGCTTATCTATCTAATTAAAGATAAGATCCTATTTGACTGGACTCCAGCTTGCCAGGATTCATTTGACCAACTCCAATTGGCCCTATTGGGCGCGCCTGTTCTTCAATACCCAGACTTTGATCATGAATTTTATTGTCCAAACTGATGCATCCCTAACAGCAGTGGGGGCCATGTTATCCCAAGTTGTTGAAGATGGTGAAGAACATCCAGTTGCCTTCGCTAGTCAGACCTTAAATCTTAATGAAAGGAACTACATGGTGATGGAATGAGAATGCTTAACTGTCATATATGCTTGCAAGCAATTTCAGGTCTATCTTCATGGCACTCATTTCTAAGTTGTTACAAATCATGCTTCCCTAAGATGGTTGAACAACTTAAGAGAACCTGAGGGCCAATTAGCCCACTGGGCATTGAGGCTTCAAGCTTATGTCTACACCATTGGGCATTGAGCTGGGGAAAAACACCAAAATGCTGATTGCCTATCCCAACTACCCACCATTGCAACACTTAGTCAGGCTGCTGATGAGTTGTTTATTAATATGATCAGCAGAGAGTATCAAGATGAGCCCAGATTCATCTGAAAAATATTTTTGGATCTATGAAAAAATACAACCACTAAAAACGGGACGCTTTACAAGATTGTTGAGGGCAAAAAGTATATTTTCCCAAGATCTTCAACCCAAACAGACCAAATAATGGTGGCGCATAAGGCCTTAGGGCATGGCAAATTCAAGAAAATGAAAGAGCATCTTAAGCACTTCTACTATTGGGAGTTAATGCATTTTGACATCTAAGAAACGCTAGAATGCTTTGCAGAGTGCCAAGGCGAGAAGCCATTCTGAAAAAGCACATCTTAACAGCTTGTTCAGCCCAAGTTTGCCTGGCACACTGTATCTATCAATGTTGTCATCCCACTTCCAACAAGCAACATGAAGGCCAAGTACATAATTGTAGCCATCGACCAATTGACTAAATTGGTCAAGGCCAAGGCCTAGGCCATTCTGGAAGCTGGAGTAGCAACTATCACCAAGTTTGTTTTTGAAAACATCATCCACAAGCATGGATGTCCTCAGGTTATCCTGACCAATAATGTACCCAATTTCACCGCCAATGTCCTTTCCAAGTTCAACCATTTAATGGGAGTATGGGATGTGCTTTCCACTCCCTATCATCCCAAAACTAATGGGACTGTTGAGCGCACAAACGAACGTTGGTGAACATTTCAAGGAAATTAACTTTGGCCAAACCATCTGAATGGAGTACTTATCTAAGTTCAGCAGTATTTGCCTACAATATCTCCTATCACTCGTCAACCAGGATGTCCCTGTTTCAAGTATTATATGGAAAACATATGGTCCTACCAAAGCTACTATATTTGTCCATAGAGGATCCTCACAAAAAATCTTATCTTTAATACGTTGAGAAGCTTGCAGATGTATTAATCAAACTACAAGCTCAAGCCTTCAACAATATTTTTGCTGAGAAAAAGACCTGACATCAAAAGGATTTAAATAATTACTACACACTGGCTGAATTCAAATTTAATAAAGAAGTTCTATTTTGCAACCGCCATGGACCAGTATAATTGCAAAAGTTAGATTGCATCTGGGTTATGCAATTCAAAGTGATTAAGAAGAAATCTTAATTTATGTATACTATCACGAATATTAGGACTAGCCATATATACAACCAAGTCCATGCAAAATTCCTAAAAAGGTTTAATAAGTGAGCTGTTTAAGAAAAAGGTTAAAAAATTATTTTTATATGATAGTTTTATTCTAATTAATACTTTAGTTTACACTTGAGCTTGGGGAGAGGGGCCAACTTCAGACTCAATAGGGATTTGCGCTGAGTTTATAAATAAGAAGATCCAACTTTAGACTTATTGGGCATTCAGGCTGCATATAACAGATGCTGATGATCAAAGAAGGCTAATCAGGAACCTTAGGGCTTACGTTCAAGTCAAGTGGAAGGAAATGTCATATACTGGTGGTTAAATCAAAAATAACCCATTCAACAACCATCGGAGTGGGCTGATTATCCTCCCAATGCTCAAGCTAATACCTTAATTCTCACCTCAAAGCCTATTGCAACTACATAGCTCAGGCTGAATATCTAACTTCAATTCAATCAAGTACTTTATCAAAAAGCTCTGGCCAAATATGCTCGCACATTATGGCCAACTATCATTGCATAAAATCTTGGCAATTAGTCCCAATTATCAGGAACAATATCAAACATTCAGTATAAAAATTGTATAGGACCAATCCAAAGTTAACGTTTAAAATTCCCATGGACAATCAGATGAACTGTAACATAATCAATTTCCCACCCTATTCTAAAATTTGTATGTCAATCTGCATAATTGGCATGATAGCACTAGCACATGGGCCACCCAAAAGGGAGTACCTAGTGCTATCAAGAGAGAGGCCTGTTAACATCCCAATTAGGGGTACGTCATTTATTTTAATCAATGCAAGAATTTCACAGAAGGTTTATTTTCTTTTAGCACTAGTGATGCCCAACCCAAAAGGGGGAGCCGCCATGCATTTTTATTTGCAAATGGGCCAAACAAAGGGATTATCATAAATTAAAAAAATTCCCAATATAGTCCTTAGGTTATCAGCCTAGGAAGCCATATCAGATGGCGAGGAAGCATTGGGGAAACTTTTGTCTCACGCCCACTTTAGCTGACAGACCATGGCGGACAACATAGGGGTAGGGGCATCAGCGACATGGGGCATGAGGAGGTATAGCTGCGGATTTTCTTTGTTTATGAGGCCAGCGGTATCCATTGCCTCGACGTTTTTAGCAAGTTGATGCTCAGCAAAAGTGATGAGAGTTGGCACAAAAGTGAAAGACTTGATGCGCTTTTGGGTTTGGGGATAGTTTGGGTCAAAAAGAGAGGTTTTTGACATGTTGATGAAATTGCGGCTTGCACCTAAAGCAAGCCCCTCAATTTCATATTTAGCATCTTCATCAAAATCAGAAGGGAAATTTGGTATAGGAATACCCTCAACTAGGGGTTCCATCACCCCATGGAGATGCTGGCAGAGGAGGGTGCTGGCAGAGGAGGGTGTTGGCAGGGGCAGCTGCGGCTTCCACTGCTATTCACAGAAGGTTTATTTAGTCAGCAGTATAATGAAACTCAAATCAAGAAGATTCTAGGATAATTTTCATGTTTTTATCACATTTTGTGTCCCTGAAATCCTCCTGATTTTGAGAGTATTTTTCACCAATAAACTAATAATAGGTCTCAGTCATATCAGTTCAAGGGACAAACTGAGGTGGTAAAGTATCTGTTGAAATTTTGTGCTTGAATGTGGCCAGAAGATGCCCTATGGTATAAATACTGGCGCCTGACTTAATGACTGATTATCTAATAATTACCATTTAATATAAAAGATATATTTATTTTATCTCTTTCCTAGTTTTATCTGAATCCTAACTTTGGTGAAGTGTCAACAAGATGGAAGCGCCAAATCCACAGCTTGTATCAAAACCTGCCTCAGAAGAAGTTCCTGATTACATTGGGAAAATTATGCCCAAAATTGTCCAAAAGAGTCAGGGCAATTTTAATTGGCCTAGTGAGTTTCCAAACAGTTTGAATACAATAAGCCACTGGTAAAATCCAGAAATAATTAAAGAATATTTATCCTGATTAATTGTGCAAAAAATAATTTTTAAGAAAGCAATCCTCAGAATTTCCCATAAGGATTGAAGTGAGTGAGGCGTAAAATCAGATTAGGCTAGAATTAGCCAAATTAGAAAATATGAGGTTTAGACCTATTGGAGCTCATGAACTTTGCCTCACTTCAACAGATGGCTGAGAAATGGTTAATACTTGATAAAATAAGTCCATTAAGCAAGAACTTAATATATTTGATCCAATCAATGGCTGTGAATTTATTTGCACCTTGTGGGGCCCCCTCCAAGCCTATATAAGGGGTGGTCTCCGCTTAGGTGTTTGTAGTACTATAAAGGTGGGAAGGGGAGGATCATCAGACAGACTCCCCTGATTGTTCCGCGTTGTCAGTGCTTTCCAACAGTTCAAACTTGAGCTATTTTTCTAAGAATTATTAGTAAAAGTTTTACCCCAATTTGAGAGGTTACACTGGGAATTGACCAGAGTCCTTAGTCTAATATTATCATTATTTACATTCAAAACTCTCTTATCTCAATATCAGACTTGTAATTGTCTAACATTACCCTCTTTTGACCTATTTTCGCCCAAAACATTCTTCTCTCAAAGCTGAGAGGGTAATTGTCCAACATCAACCCACTCAAGAATGTTGGGGAAGATTAGGGCTGTAGGAAGCAGCCATGTACCTGGTTGATGATAATCATTGCATCCAAGGATTTGATAAAATATTCTGCACCTCTCTTGTAAAATATGACAAAAGGGCCTTCCCAGATTACCCAAGCTTACCACTTTTAGGAGTGATGTGGTTATTTTAATACAGAACCAGGTCAGACACTTGAAAGGAAGAAAAGGAGTTCAGAGCTCATTGGCAATCTGCCCTTCTTTAGTCACCGTTTTAGCAAAATCGGACATAGCCTCATATTGGAGCTGGATGATGCACTGAGACAATATTCTCATGGCTTCCTTGGGTTCTTCAGCTCTAGAGGAGAAAACATCTATATCTAAGAGAGACAGTATTTCTGGTTCCCACCCATATAATACATGGAATGGGTACAATTTCAGGATCTGGTGATAACTAATCTGGTAGGCCATAAGAGCACTTGTTAGAAAATTAATCCCAGTGAAGTGATCAGAAGATGCTATTTTTCTTATGATGGAGACCAAGTTTTATTTGCTCTCTCCATGGTCCCATTGGTACAGGATTTATACAGATCCAAATAGAGTTTTTGGGCTCCTATGGAGGAGTCAAGATTTTTGGACACTCTAGAGGTGAAGTTCAAACCATTGTTGCAGAGTATTTGGGGACAACCATGGCAAGTGAAAATGTTTGATGTAAAAATGTGTCAGTGGTCTTGGCTGTTTGGGCTGGGAGAGCCACAGCTTCAATCCGCTTAAAAATGGTCAATGCATATTAGGATATATCAGTTTTCACTGGTAGTTTGCGGGAAGGGACCTATCACGCATGCTGATGGTATGTAAAGATTGTTGGGGGTAGTTGGTTGATATTAGTACCTAGTCTTGAAACTAGTCTGCTTCTTACAAGTGAGGCAGGCTTCCAAAACTTCAACAATAGTGTTCATGATTTCTTCCCAATTGATACTGTTCTTAAATCCATTCATAGGTTTTCTTTGCTCCCCCATGACCTAGGGTATATTGAGCTTCTAGGATAGCAGGTACATGTTCTGAGGGCCGAAGGTAAGGCAGCCACTTTGCCCTAAACTGCGTTATACAACTTCCCACTCTCCTTTTTTGTGATGCGGGAGTTCCAGGCTAACATTTTCTGGACAGGCTCATCCTCATACTCCCAGTCATTGAGGATCATTAAGAGGTCATATAACCTCTCCGTCTCACTATTATCCAAGTGAAGGCTAACAGTGGAGTTAACCCATCAACATTCATGTGACAGGTTCCAGCATGGTGTTCAATCTTCATGTCATAATTCTGGAGCTTTAGAGCCCAGCACGCTAACTAGCCAATAGGATTCTTCATGTTTTGTAACCATTTCAGGGAAGCGTGGTCCATAACCACAGTGAAGGTACTCCCATACAAAAAAGGGCAGTAGTGCCTCACAGCTAAAAAAGCGGCAAGACACTTCTTCTCCATGACGCTGTAGTTGCGTTTCACTTTTGATAGCATATTACTAAATAGGCTACAGGATGATCCACACCGTTTTCATCCAATTGGGCTATGATGGCCCCTACGGCATAGTCAGAGGCGTCAGTAAACAAGATAAAGGGTTTACCATAGTCAGGTTGCCTCAGGATAGGACGTTGGTATAGTGATTTCTTCAGCTTCTCAAAAGCGGCCTTCTGCTCAGCACCCCAATGGAAAGGGGTGTTCTTATTCAGTTGGCGGATGAGGGGCTCGCTGAGTTGAGCAAACTTAGGTATGAACTGATGATAATACCCCATCATACATAGCACTAGTTGAATATCCCATAGATTTTTAGGGGGATTTTTGAGATTGCTTCAACATTATCCTGTATAGGTTGGGTCCTTCCTGAGAGATGCCGTATCCCAGAAGTTTTAAATTCTTCTGGAAAAAGGTGCACTTTAAGGGTCTTAACTTGATATTTGACTCACATAAGCGTTGAACCACCTGTTTCAAATGTATAAGACGTCTGGTGAAGTTCTTGGAGAACATAGTGATGTCATCTAGATAGAGATGATTCAACTTAACTTTAAATTTTGCAAGATGTGATCCATGGCGCGCTGGAAAGTTTCAGGTGCGTTGCACAAGCCTTGAAGTAATTGGGTGGGTTGGAAGAGGCCCTCACTGCAAATAAGAGCAAAATTTTTCCTGATCTTGGGAAGAAAGGTCCATTTGCCAATAGACGCTATCCAAGTTCAATGTGGAGAAGAAGTTAGATCCAGAGAGTTGTGTCAGGCGTTATCAGTATGGGGATAGGATAGTTATCCTTTTTCGTGAGGTTATTTAATTTGCAGTAGTTCATGACTAACTGATGCCCTCCGTTCTTCTTTTTAATTTGCGGTAGTTCATGACTAATTTATGCCCTCCGTTCTTCTTTTTAAATATCAAAAGGTGAGAAAGACCAAGGGCTATTGGAATTAACTATTAACCCCGCGTCTAGTAACTGCTTGATCTCAGTCCTCATCTGCTGTTCTTCCACCTTTGACTTGCAGTAAGGTTTTGAAAGAATGGTACGTTCATCACTCACATCTATGGAGTGGCTCTAGTCCTTCATGTGGTCATAATTGTTATTCAAGTTGGAGAATAAGTTTTTTAAATTCTTCCAATAAAGTGTGACCTTTTCCAAGTTCATCTGGGGTCAGATCATATGAGATACGGACATTGGGTAAGGTATATAGCAGTTTATCCATTGAAAACCCTATCCAACGTAGAGCCACTGAAGTGAATTTGTTCAATGTCATCCACAGGGATTAATAAGCCTATGGCAATCTCCTGGACTTTTCTTATAACCATGTCCTTGCTTATGAGGCTTCCCAACAGAAGAGTAAAGGGCCTCTGGTAGGCTGGGTCTAGTATGGCAGGAAATACTCAAGGCTCCAAGGGGTCAACACCATCAATACTTATGAGGTGCAACAAGCAGTGGTGTAGAATTTGGAGCGTGATCTTTGTGTCAACCACTCATTGTTTACCTGGCTTAATCACTACCTTGTCTGAGGCATTGAAAGGAATAGCATCCCTAGTATCCACTGAATCGAACATTTTTTATATTTTGCCCAGACGTGGTATAATATAAAGTTGAAGCGGAAAATGGTACTTAATAAGGCAAAAATATTCGTTCTTTCTAAGATCCTTATTTTATAAAGCTAAAGGGACTTGATAATTGAGTAACAAGAGGAAATCTTACTTCATGCTGATTATTCCCTTGTACTCAATCATATATTGGGTACCTATGAGCATCTTATAGGTGTTGTTGTACAAGCCCGCTGAATAGGCTGATAAGATGATCTTCCCAATTCAAATGGGAAGGGAAGAGTATGCTCTGATGGCGCAGGTGTTGTTTGGGCCTATGGTTCCAAATTCTTGATTGTACTCCAAGTCAGGCGCCAGCTTGATCTTTTTCATCAGCTTTGAGGAGATTACGTTCACTGGGAAGCCAGTATCCATGATGGCCATCATCTGGACTTTTTGAATGAACACTTCCACCTTGGTGTGTTCCTCCAAATTTAGGATACAGAGCTAAAATCTCCTTGATCTGGAAGGTGGATATTAGTTTGTGAGCAGTATTGGGTAACTCTTCAAGATGGACTTCATGGTGTGACCTCACTGAAGAGGGCGAATCAAGCCAGTTATAAGCTTATCAGCATAGCTGGAGGTGCCAATAACCTCAGGGCACTCTAGAACTTGGCTGAGATGCGTGTCTTTATTTATGGTGGTCTCCTCTACTCCTCTAGCATTCAAACAATCATGAGGCTCCACTTCAGCAGGCACTCCTAGTATGTAGTAACCAATATCCTCAAAACCCCTTCCAATTCATCCCCAGGGGTATTTTAAACAAGTGGTAATGAAGCAAATGAACTAGGTTAGTCAGGCACGTGAGATTTGTCAGTAATAGGGGTGCCTATCCCTACGCCAACATCTCTTTTCCCTGATCCTCAATGTCAGCTATCTTTTTCCAGCACACAGTCTCATAGTGCAAACCTTGTTGCAGTAGGCACACCACGGACATTCATACCACTTGGCTTTTGATTTTTGCTCTTCAGGGCACATAATCTAAGCATCTCCTTTTTGTCTTCAATAGCTAGGTTCCAGAGCTTAGGCTTTTTATCCTCAATGGCCAGAACGAGGGGTCTGGATACTACTCCATGAGAAACTTCAAGCTTATTGGAATTCAGTGACTTCTATAAGAGCCTCTTTTATATCATGGATGTTGTGTAAATAGCGTTTGACTGAAGTGATGTGCATCTCCAAAGGATGGTGAGACGCTATCCAGTCAGTATAGCGGCAACAGCTTTGTCCAAGGTCAACATTTTAGAAGTTAACAGAATTTGTACTTCAATATAGAACCATTCCGCATAAGCAACCACTAGCTCTCCTTTTCTTATGCTAATGTGCATGAAAGCTTGCTTCTTCATGCTCAAGCTTTGTTTTTGATCCAAACTCGTCAATTTTTACCTCTTTAACCTTGGACAGGTGTTTTAAGGGCATCCTTATGAGGCACCATCGCCTCATGGGCCATGCAACTCAAACAAGAGAGGATATATTTGATCTTCTGATGCTTAG
This sequence comes from Massospora cicadina, assembly GCA_022478985.1. Lineage (NCBI taxonomy): Eukaryota > Fungi > Entomophthoromycota > Entomophthoromycetes > Entomophthorales > Entomophthoraceae > Massospora > Massospora cicadina. Next base: position 57,376 of record JAKSZP010014861.1, on the reverse strand, counting down.
TCGCCCCTTCCATAGCGGCTTCATAGAAATATAAAAATAAAGCTATGCTACCCTCTACGTTGTAAATGTTTACTTAAAAGCTGGTTTTAGATGAAAGATAATCCCTAAGAGAGGGTATGAACTGCAGGAGCATCTGTATCCGTGATCTCTGAGTGAAGGTCTAACTGATCAAAGGAGTAAATTCTTATCAAGCTGGCCTTGGATAGCTTTAATCCTGGAGTTTCATGGAAGTGACGGTATTTTTGGGAGGCAGATTCACATAAAGCCAATCTGGCTTCTACCCCATATTGTGAGTTTCCAGCTCTTCAACCTAAAACTCCAGTGCCTTGAATCTAAAAAGGAGTTGTGACACAAGATAACTTAGGTTTAGTGGTCGACTTCCACCACCCCACGTTCTTTTTGAGCTCCTCTTTCATCTGTTTACACCCTTTTGTCACCAGGTGGGTGGGAGCCTTTCAAATGTATATCACTTTTAATCTGTTCCTAACTGCGCTCAACCTGTGTCAATCAACAATCCACATCCTTCAACAGTTTGGGCTCTTCAAGAGAGTTCTTGACTCTATGAGCTTCTTTTAAACATTAGCTAACCTGTCAGGATAAATTATTTGCTATTCTCATGAGAAGCTTTAAGGGATAGCTCCTTTATCAGTTGATCAACCTTGACCTCTAGAGCGGGAGTAGCCCTATAAGGTTCTTGCAACAGAAGCCACTAAAGTTCCTCAACGCAGGACAAGGCTTGGGCTAGTTGCTGTTACACCACAGCCACACATTGTTTTATTCTCAGGTTGATGGGTAGATGCATGCGACAAGAAGTCACGGTGAGTTTGCTCTTCATGCTTTTCAAGTTCCTTGGCAAACTCCTCACGCAGAGAGTGGGTAGTAGCGGAGAATACGTTTAACTCATCCCAGAAGATCTTCATAGCCTCCTCTACATACTTTACTACGCCAGTATTCATGGTGGTGAGCCGCACATGCAACTGTATAATAAATTTGAGGTTGCTTCCACACCAGTGCGCTGTTCCAATATGTTCAGAGGTAATATTGTATATATCATTATAAGCTAATCTTAGAACATCATGGTTTTTCAGGTGTCAGTGCAGCTCTTCAGAATGGATGGATAACATATGTATCATGTGGAACAATGCAGGATGGAGAAAATTGCGGACATAGGTAGTCATATTGGTAAGTTAGATGTAGGCGTTAGGAAGGATTTGAGTCTTGTAGAGGTACATTAGACAGTCCTCTACAGAATATCCTCTTTATTGTGAAGCAATATTGTCAGGGTTTAATATTCTGTGAGTTAGTCTCTCACTACTTCAGTTTCAGGCCAGGTAAGACGGTGAAACTCTGATGTCAGGATTCTTTTAAAATATCTCTTTTAAATGATAAGATTGGGGGCTATCCATACGGTCAACTTCTGCCCCATTTCCATTTCTCACTCAGCTAGTAACATTTCCAGCAAGTTCGCTCTCCATTTTGGTGATAGTTAAACATTTGGTGTACAGGAGCACCTGTAGTGAGCACCACTTCATGGGAATTCAGAAAGTTTTATGCTCGCTGGTGCTGAATTAAGCAAAATTTCCACAAAACACTTATAACTAAAATTAGTACTTTTTAGAATAAACCTAAAGTTGGGTTTCATGCGTTTTTTATTAGTTGTGACCAAGAGATCAAAAGAAAACCTAATAGCATCACAAAGCTTAGTATTTTGATGTGTTAAGGATCAAAGTGAGTGAGATGCAAATTTCAGATCAGGCTAGAAATAGCTAAATTAGAGAATATGGGGCTCAGACTTATTGAGAGCTATCAAACTTTGCCTTCTTCAACAGAATGGCTGAGGGAGTGTCAATATTGGATACTTTAAGTCCATTAGCCAAGGATTTAATGTATTTGACTCTTTCAACAGCCAGGAAATTATTTGAACCTTGTGGGACTTCCTCCAAGGCTATAAAATGGGTGGTCTCCGCTTAGGTGCTTGAAGTACTCTAGAGATGGGAAGGGGAGGAACATCAGACATACTCCCTTGATTCTGCATTGTGGTTGGTGCAATCCAACTGTTTGAAACTGTGCTATTTGCACAAGAAAATTAATAAAAGTTTTACCCCAATTCAAGGGTTCCATTGGGAATTGACCAGAGTCTTTTGGCTGATATTATTATTAGTTAATTTCAAAACGATCTTATCCCAATATCAAACTTGTAATTGTCTGACATTAACCCCTTTTGACCTATTTTCGCCCAAAACATTCTTCTCTCAAAGCTGAGAGGTCAATTGTCTGACACTCTTGTGATTTTAAAAGCAGTCACAAGGTATCTTTTTTAAGCATCAAATTCACCTTTAAAAACTATTATCTTTATATAAATAAATTGTCACAAAGAATGTCAAATATGGGATATTTATCACAATATTAAAAATTAATAAGGGGTGGAAGGCGAGTCGGTAAGGGCGTACGGCTACCAACTTGAAGGTTGCGGGTTCAATTCCCACCCTTCCCACATCGATCGGGGTGCCAGCCAAAGGAAGCTATTGGCGGTTAGTAGGTCTAATAGCACGAAAACCTTACCCATGATGTAACCAGAAAAATTTGAGTCCCGATCAGGAGGTGGAAAAACTTTCTTTGACGGAGTTGACCCTGTTCAGGTTTCATGTCATTTTTTTCGGTAATGCCTGTCCCCTGGTCGGCTTGCCTCAGTTAAATAAAAATTAATAACTTTATTATGATTATTTAATCTTGAGATGTCTTAAATAGCTCCACCAAATGTGCACCTTCTGAGATTTATATGTTCACACATGGTAAAGATGTTTTCAAAAGTTTATTTACCATCCTCTAATTAGTTAGAAAATTTAAATAATATACTCTTCATAGATAAAAAACTATATGAAGTTTTATTAATGGCATCAATCTTTTTCTAGGCATGATGTTTCTATAAGAAAAATATAAAGTTTCATTTTAACTTTTTAGGAAGATAATTGATATTAATGATTAACAAACCACTAAGATAATATAGAAATGTTACAATTACAAAGGGTAACAAAAACATGCCTTTTCTGATGCATGAGATTTTTCAACTGTTTTTATGTATTTTGGCTTCAATGATTCCAAATATGAAGTCAGTTTCCTGTTCATGCTCTAGTTTTCATAAATACAGTCAAGACAGAATCATCTTCCCTCCCAATCATATAAAGCATTGCTTAATGAAGTAATTTGTAAAGGCTCTAAATACTGAAATGGATTTATCTCATCACAACGTTTCTGCTTTCCTGGTCTATCATTTGATAAAAAATAGCAGGAATGTTTGATGGTTGTTATAAAATTGGCAATATTCAAGAGATACACTGACGTATTTGCACAGGGTTCAACCCACTGAGCAATTAGGACCAACAATATGATGATCGTTGCCCTCTAAACAACAGAATAACCCTTTTAAAATAAATATGGAGCACTTGCTCTCACAACTCATTTTATTTAATATACTTAATATTCCGGATTCTTCCTATTTTGCTTACTATAAACTTACTTAACAGCAACTCTTTTGATCATATCATCTCATCTATATTGTAGTGACTTCAGATGCTACCGCTTATATGGCTTAGTAAACTAATTCACCACATCTCATTGGCTCTATCTTTCTTCATTTGTTATTTTCACCATCGCCTAATTTGAGGCAATTTCTCAATAACCTAATATCGCCTTACATTGAGGTGCTCAATTAATTGATACTCATATTAAACTCAACGGATCCAATCCATTCTGCCATCACAACTGAGGGCTTATCATCCAGTCATATCAGAATTGTGACATTACCCCTTTTTTTGAATGGACAATAAGGCTCCTATTGCCTATATGCATGGAGGAACTTCACATGCACTCAGTTGATGATATGACCACTAGCGGGGTCCTTGATAGTATATGCATCCACATCTGTCTTTTCAATAACTTCAAATGGCCCAATCCAGATTCTGGCCAACTTGTGTTTCCAGCCAAAACCATGTTGATCATGGAAGAGAACCATATCACCTTCCTTGAACTGCACCAACCCACTACAATAAACTTGATCAACAGCCTGATTCCTGATCTTCTAGGCTAAGCTGAAGGGATATGCTTTGGTCTGCAATTTTATCAGAATGTTTGCAAGGTTAGTCAAGTAGCAGTGGGGTTCCAATCGCCAGTGTCTTCCACACATGAATAAAGTAACGATGGAAGAGCTGGGTGTCAGCCATATAGTAGTTGGAAGGAACTCTTCCCCGTGGCAAAATGGTAACTGATGTTATAGGTGAACATGGCAGTGGAAAGAAGGGAAGTCCAATCAGATGGTCAATCCATTACTAATTTTTGCAGGATATTCACCAGAGTCCATTCACTTGTTTGGCCATTCCATTAGATTCAGGGTGGTATGGGGTCATTAGAGCCCCACGGATACCCATAAACTCATTCAGTTTGGGGAGGATGTGCAAGGTGAAGTTAGTTCTGTTGTCAGTGAGAATAAACTGAGGGCATCCATGTTGCTGAATAATGCACTTCATCACAAACTTGGCCACTGCAACTGCCCCAAATCTCATATTACCCCTTGCTTTAACCCACTGGGTCAAGTGGTCAATAGCCGCAAGAATGTACTTACACTGGTTAGCTCCTGTTGGCAAGAGACCAATGACATCCAGGGAAACAGTATGCCAAGAAAAGTGTGGTTTCACTACCTGATACAAAGTCTTATGGCGGAATGGCTTCTCCACTTGGCACTGATGGCAACAGGAAATGGTTTCAAGAACATTGAAGTTCATACTTTCCCAATAGTACCAAGGGTGCAAAAACTCCATTGTCTTACACACCCCACCATGTCCAACTGCCTTGTGGGCACTCATAATAATTTCCAGCTGGGCTGAGGGTCACAGAAAATTCACCGTAGAATCGCCAATCCACTTGTATAGTTCCCCATTCCGTTGGAAGATATTTGCTCTCATTTCATTTGAGCTTTGATCACTTGGGGCGTTTCATTGTCATACTTCCTGCAGATCATTTTGTCAAATATTATATCACTTAAATTTTGCCGTAACTGCAATTGTTGGCAGTCTTGATAAACAATCAGCATTCTGGTGTTTTACTCTGGGTTGATTAAGAATTTAGAAATTGCATGCCTGAAATTTAAGAGCCCATTGAGCCAGGCGCCCTTCCAGTTCTTTCAGATTTTGTAACCAGCGTAGTAAGGCATGATCCGTCACAACTTTGAATTTCACCCCATGCAGATACACCCAGAATTGCTTATAAGCGTAAATCACTGCTAAGCACTCCTGCTTGGTCATTCTATAATTGCGCTCATGGCTTTTCAAGCTACGACTGCAATATTCTATGGGGTGCTCCTCTCCTTCCTCATCTTATTTGGGATAGGACTGCCCCCACGACAGAAATGGATGCATCCATATGAACGATAAACGCTTTTTCAAAGTTAGGATAGTGTAATACAGGCGTGCTGATCAGTGCCATTCAAAGCAATTTAAAAGCGTGTTGCTGCTTTTCCATCCATTCAAAAGTGGTGACTTTCTTTAATAACTCGAATATTGGGCCCCCAATACAGCTGAAGTTAGGGATGAAGTGTTAGTAATATCTGACCATTCCCAAAAAGACCTACTTATCCCACTTGCTGTTGGGTGTTGTCATGTTTTGAATAGCTTTCACTTTGGCTGGTTGAGGTCTCAGCCCTGTGGCATCAACCACAAACCCCAGGTACTCCAGCTGGTCCTTTAAGAAGTGGCATTTTTGGGGTTTGATCTTAATGTTGGCCTCAGCAAGCTGGCGGAATACTGCTACTAAATGGTCGAGATGTTCAGAGAAGGTTTGGGAGAAAACATTAATGTTGTCAAGGTATAAAATGATGCACAATAGTTTTAGGTCCCCAAGAATAGTGTCCATTGCCCATTGAAATGTAGCCGGGGCATTACACAGCCCTTGTGGCATCTGGTTGGATGGAAAAACACCTTTAGATGTGATTACCGTGCACTTCTCCTGCTCCACTGGTGGCAACTCGATTTGCCAATAACCTGAGATCAGGTCCATAGCTGAGAAGAAACGAGCTCCCCCTAGCCAATCTAAAGCATCATCAATCCGTGATAAAGGATATGAGTTCTTTTTAGTGATGCTGTTGAGCTTTTGGTAGTATATTACTACACAGTTGGTGCCATCCTTCTTTTTTACAATAAAAACAGGAGAAGCCCATGGACTCATTGATGGTTCAAGCATCCCTTGCACTAATAACTTGTCGATTTCATCAGTTACTACTTCTTTCACCACCCTTGATTGGCGGATTGGCCTTGACCTGATGGGAGGATGATCTCCAGTGTCCAGCTTATGAACTACCCCGCGCACATCCTTAATCATGGTCGTTGACATCAAAATCTCTTTATATTTTTGAAACAAAGTGATTGCCTTATCCTTCTGTGATTCTGAAAGCCTCATTAATTCATCACGTGAAACAACTGCCATTACACTGAGCTGTGGTGTGGAAGGCAGACAAAATTCCACCAGTGACCCAAAGTCATGAACTGAAAGAACCTCCTCAATGGGGATTAAGTGTAAATATGCCACTATTTGGTGGCGGTGGATTTGCAGTGGTACCATTTGTAGATTTGCAAGCAAAACTTATCTCCCCTGCCCTGGTAAAATAATGCCTGGGGCCACGTGGGACTCAAACCGTGAATGCTGATATGGCCCAATAACCTCCCCATAGAGTCAGTTTGGAATTTCAATCACCAAGTCAGTGTTCACTATAACTTGATGCACGGATGGAATAGATATAGGTACGGCAGTTCTGAGTGGCAGCCCTTGATATTCATATATCTGTTGAGGAAGGGCCTGGGTCTTACCCTTTAACTGATGATATCACACTGGAACTACTCTGTCGCTTTAAGCTAGAAAAATATCACCCATATGCACCGGGTCAATTTGGTACTCCACTAGAGGTAAAGTGGATTGGGATTCACTGACCCAATATTTTAAAAGTCTCATTTGTTATATTGAAAACAGCCCCATAGTGTCACAAGAAGACAGTTCAAATTAACAGATTGTAATTGCTATTTGGTAACACTATAGCTGGAGCTACCATGACAATAGAACCAAACCTCAGCGGAAGGGCACTGTATGCACCCTCAGGGACCATATTTTCCACTCCAACAGTGCTGTATACCATCCGATGTTCCACATCCAGTTTTAATGCCAACCTGGCCACCAATTTGGTGGAGACTATGTTGACAGGGGTGCCAGTATCTATGATGGCACGGACTTGGGCCTTAGCTACAACCAGGTCGCAGTAAATACATTTGGAGTAAGATATATATTGACTGTTTATAACATGGACATCTAAAGAATCCCTGTTTCCAAGGAAACATACAATCCCCTCACCAATTCTGGGATATTGTTTTATAATATTTTTGACTGGAAGAGCGATGCTTACTGCTTGTAAGAAAGGTGCATCTGAGGAGGGGTCTAACTTTTCAGGGGTTACTTGGTCAAACATTTGACAAGCGTATGGCTTAACCTGCATCTGAGACCCCTTTTTCACCATAGCCGCTGACTGTACTTGTGTCAAAACATTCACCCCTCCAACTGGCTGCTGATATAAAACTGACTCATTGTGCAAGGAAACTTTCACTGAATATTATAATTTGGGTTCAGGTGGGACATTTGGGTTTGGTATAGCGGAGATAGAGAGTCCCTACTCTACTATGCTCTGACTTTTCCCTTTCCATATTTTTCAGTTGTACACAAGAGACAAATTGATTAGGTGCCATTATGCCAGATGCCCCCGATGACTGCATTTGAAACAGCTGACCCCATAGGGCCCATGTCCTTGATTAATGTGATATAAACCACAGAGAGAGTTGGGCTGGAAATGATCAGCATAAACAGCTTTAGGGCGATAGCTGGCCCAAGGATGATAAGCAGGAATGGGGTGGACGTTTAACTGCTGATGATAAATTGGTGAAATCTGAACTGGACTGACAAAGTTTGAAGGTATGATGGTTCAGAAGTTATAGCAGAAGGATTCCGCTTGGCATTAGGTGGAGGGAAGTTGGCTGATATACAGTGCAAGAACTGAACAAGTTTAAGCAAAGGTACATCCTCATCCAACAGTGGGGCCATTAAGTTATGAAACTCATGGTATGGCTTCACAGCAGAAGTCATCGCAATACACACATCTGCTTTGATAAAACTTCATCCCCAATTAGCATGTGAGCTTAAGCCATAAATCGCTCAGCAAACGTGGTGAGAGTTTCATTCTGCTGAAACTAAATAGTCAAGAATTTGATCTTCCGCTGGGACATCTTTGCAGTTCTGCCAAACACCTGCAGCACCATGTCTTTGACTTCTTGGTAAATAATGGAACTACCTGAAAGGTAACAGACAACTTGGTCAGCACTTCCAACATCCAAGGAAGAAATCAACAGTTTTGCTCTTTGTTGATCCTAGACTCCTTCAGTTGCAATCTCAAATCACTTAAAGTACCAATGAATATTCCCTTCACAATTGAATGGGGGCAGCTTAGTGCATTAAACCTCCTGGAGCATCTCATCTTGTTTTTTAAGCACATTATCCAACACCAGTTTTAGCTCCACATAAGCAAATGACCCATAGTGTTGGGTAGGATATTTATCAAAACAATATTGATGCAACATAGCTGGCAACTGAGTTTTTATTATTTATAATTGATCAATGGGCCCCCTGCAGTGAGCACCACTGTTATAAAATTGGCAATATTTAATAGATACGCTGAATGATTTGCACAAGGTTCAATCCACTGAGCAATTAGGACCAACAATATGATGATTGTTGCCCTCAAAACAACAGAATAACCTTTTTAAAATAAATATGGAGCACTTGCTCCCACAACTTCTTTTATTTAATATACTTAATATTGCGGATTCTTCATATTCCACTTACTCTAAACTTACTTAACAACGACTCTTTTGATCATATCATCTTGCCAATATCGCAGTGACTTTGGAAGCTACCATTTATATGGCTTAGTAATTTAATTCACCATATCTCATTGGCTCCATCAATCCTTCATTAATTAATTTTGCCATCACCTAATTTGAGGCAATTTATCAATAACCTAATATCACCTTACATTGAGGTGCTCAATTAATTGATACTCATAGTAAACTCAACAAATCCAATACATTCTGACATTACAACTAAGGGCTTATCATCCAGTCATAACATAATTGTGACAATGGTCCTTATAATTAATCTATTATACATGATAAGGGTTTTTGTTAGGAAGATGGATCAAAAGGAGATAGCAGCATAGATTTCTTTTGTAGAAGTTATTAACAACTTCCTTGGTAACAAGAAGGCATAAAACCATGTACCTCTGGTTGAAAGGATGCTAAAGGCATTTTTTAATCTTGGATGCAACATGAGTAGTATAATGCAATTCCTGAATAACCATCCTTATCAATTTCTAAAAACCTTGAGGATTTTAGCAATGAACAGGGTGAATGCTTTCATCAAGACCTGAAGACTAAAGAAGAGCGTTATCAAGGGTTATGTGATACACATATGAAAGCAGACTACTGCTGGAGCATCAAACAAGACCTTCCTAAGCAAGTCACCAAATGCAAGAGCTATAAGCCAAACTCTTACCTGAATGGGTTTTGTATACCTCTATGTCATTATTCTGCAATAATTAATTAACACCCTCCATCTGTATATGAATATCAATGCTATTTTTTTTAAAACTATATTTTGTAATTAATATTGGTTTATGACATATTTGTGCTAAAATTAAGTGATTTTATTCCTATGCATTTCAAAACTTTATGCATAATTGTACGCCATTGCATGTTTTTGTTCAGATGATTTATATTATCACCACAAAGGTGATTAAAATAATATTCACATTTTTTAAATTTAGATAAATGCTGAACATTTGAAGATTTTACATTACCCTGAAAAAATCATTAAAAAATACAAAAAAAACTGTAGCTTGCGGAGAAAAACAATTTTAAATAAAAATCAGCGCACCCAAATTAGTTAAGAACAGGTGTTTTTTCAATGCAACTAAAAATTTTGTTCACCTGTGTTATTTTATTAAAATTCTCCTAATTGTAAAAATCCATTAGATAAATCTCATCAGGATAATTGATTTTAAAACCATTAAATCAATAGATTTTGTAAGCCCTAACCTGAGGAAATCCATATTTAATCACCAAACTATTATACCATATAACTTTTTGTTGGTGATATAAAAATGGAAATTGAGATTGCTATATCATGTAGATTTATAGAAAAGTTCTTAGCTTTTCCCTAAAACCATGAATATCTGCTATCCTAATTTTATATTTTTATCCATTAAAAAAGTAGTACTAAAATTGCTTAAGAAAAAAATTTAAGGTTTTAATTTTTTAGTATAATATACATATATGACTAAATTTACTATAAAGAAAAATCAATCAATAAAGCTAATAGGTTGTTTTACCTGCATATATATCATATTGTTTTTAGTAAGATAGTAAAATTTTTATAAGTATATATTTTTAAATTAATATGTATTTAAAACATATTTACTTACTTATCAAAATGGATGCACTTTTTGTTACCATAATATCTAATTCACTTTTAATACAAAATAAACTAGCTTCTTCAGAATTAAACATATTAAAGTTCTCCGGCTTTTCTTTCCCATAACAATCACTTTAGTTACTATGATTTGATTTGAACAGCAATTTTTGATAATCACACAGAAGAGATGGGTGATTTTTTAAATCTAATAAAACCTGGGTGAGCATCGCATCAAGAGGTGCACAAAACGGTGCACCCAAGGGCAAAAACTCCCTTGAGGGGACCAGGAACCCAAGCCGCCATGAAACCACAAACTCAGACACCATCTAGGTTTATGGTATTTACTATAAAACAAGATCAATACATGTACATCCAGTGTAACCAACCCCTTTCAAAGGTGAAACATGGGCTTTGACTCTTCCTTGGGGATGAGTCCCCAACCCTGTGGGAGAAAACATGTGAGACATAGCCCTCCCTTTTCCCCCACATGGTATATTTTACCACCAACAACATGGGCCGCGGCTGGATCAATATTGGTTTTGAAACAGCTGAAGAAGCAGATGCTGCAGAAAAAGTCTGCGTCAAAATTACCCTTCCTGAGGGCAAAATAATAGTGTGCACTGCACGCACCAGATGGAACAAAGCAAAAACTTTGTTTATCTCCTTTGACTCGCTCCCTACCAACCTTCCTCATAAGGTAATAGAGGAGGAGCTCCGCAAAGGGCTCATAGCCTATGGAGAAATTATGAAACTTGAACTACAACAATTTTTCCTGATGCCAACCCTGTGCACAGGCAAAGCTATCGCCATGATCAACCCATTCCCCAAAGTGGAATATGACTTATAAAGAATCTCCCACACAGCAGAGTTTCACTTTGTGGATGGGGGACAGTCATCCACATTCCAAATCAAACCGGAATGCACACCACTTATATGCAACCACTGCGGTTCATTGGGACACAAGGAACATGCATGCCCCATGAAGGAGGGCTTAATGGAAGCAGACTACTATGAGAAAGCCATGGACAAAGTAACAAAAACTTCATCAGAATGACTGACAGCCACCACCCATTCCGCTGGGGTGAAGATGGACTTTGTTCCATTGTGGACCCAGTTACACATAAACAATGCAAAGTGGCACAAAAATTCTGCAAGCGGGTGGCGGCCAAGGTGGCAGCACATGTGGAATCATCCATCGACCCTAGACAAATTCAAGAGGACATTTTGGATATACACTGAGCCAACCAATCAGAACAATATGCCCAGGTTGAAAATTTTTACAGCAACTTGACTGAGTCACTAAGCAACATCAATCATGAACACTCTAAGGAACAATTCAGCTGCAATATGGGTGAAAATGTGGTGCACAATTCTCCAAACTCAAACCCCAAAATCACAGAATCCAATCAGCACCCCACATTGAACCATTTTGAGACACGTGCGAATAAAGATAATGCAAATTCCAAAAACTGCAATTCCCACAAAAAATTGGGTTAGATCAAGGGAACTGACATTGTCACTGAGAGAGTTGGAGTACAGACGCTGAGCATGGCCAAAATGAGCCGCGGTGGGTTAGGGCCAGAGGGCCCTCCCAACCACTCCTGAGGCGCCGCAGGCACCTCAGTGTCAATAGAGATGCTAAACATTGCGGGAGCCAGGGCTCAAATGTCCCAAGCCAAAAAGCTGGACTTACTGCAAAAACCCCTTGTAGACATCTTGGCCATCCAAGAAACCCACTGTCTACAAGGGGAAGAAGGATCCTGGTCAGCCAGGGTCTCCCCATCACAATCAGTATGGACGTCTCACTGTGGGGTGATCGTCCAAAATAACAAAAAATTTAAAATTACAAACTCCTCGTCATACCTTCACGGCCATGTCCTGGTAGCAATGATCACCTGCCAAGAGGAAACAATCTCGATAGCATGCATCTATGCACCATGCACCGCAGCCAAGAGAAAACAATTTATCAAAACTGTTTCAACACTCACCCTCCCACCAGATACCATCCTGTTGGGAGATTTCAACTGCTGGGTTAACCCCAACATGGACCAATGGCCTAACCCCAGGGGATACCCACTGGGGCACATCAAATTCCGCGCAATGAAGGCATCCCTTGGCCTACAGGATGCCCTCCCCCAGATCACCACTCCTTTCCCACATGACACAGCCCAACATATGTGAGGGAGCGCTCATATCAATGAGCTGCATCAATCACATCCTCGTTCTGCAATCCTAATGATCAAGCATCTCCAAATTTTTAACAAGAAAAGTCAATTTTTCTGACCACCAACTTGTTTTGGTGCAGCTATTGTCAACCCAAACCCACGCATAGGTGTCGCCCTGGAGAAAGCTACACCCAGAAAACATAAAATTACCCAAAATATCTGACTGGGTTGAACATGAGGCCATGAACTCAGAATTCACAGCCCCATTCACTTCAGATCCCATTGTAACCTGGGCAAATTTCAAAAAGGAACTAATCAACAAAACCTGACATCTCGCATCACATAAGTACACCGCCAACCCAGCCACAATCAGGCGTACCTTGGTGGAACTGGACCACCTCAAGCTAAATACCCTGAGATCCAGTTACAGCCCCAACTGGGGATGCAAATGGGTGGAAATATCAGCCCTCTTAAACACCCTCATCTTTGAGCACCAACACAGAATCAAAGTATTGAACAAAGGTAAGTTTTTAAAGGAAGGCGAAACATGTTCAACATATTCCTTCTGCCAATTACACTCTCATGGCAACTAGCCCACATGCACACAGGTCCGCAAGGCCAACGGCACAGTAGCAACTGACCCTGAGGAGGTCAAGGCAGAAGTACACCATTATTACACTGAATTATACCGCGATACGCTGACAGACCCTCAAAAATCACAGAATTTATAAATACTGCCAGAATACAAAGCACACCCCCAGACTACAATATAATAAATCTAATAACATAGGAGGAGCTTTTTGATACAATCCGTGGTGCACCACGTAGGAAATGCCCAGGTCCTGATGGGATACCCTACAATTTTTACAAAAAATATTTAATTCAAATTGCCCCTCCTATTGGCGTCTATGAACCAGTGCTTGCTGGAAACACGCCTCCTACCTGGTGGCCATGAATCATATGTCATAACCCTGTATAAGCAGGGTGACAAACTGGACCTGGCCAACTGGCGTCCAATTGCACTTTCTAATACTGATACAAATATTCTAACAAAAATTTTAGCAGCCAGATTAGGCACAATAGCCTCTAACGTCCTGTCACCCAACCAGTTTGGGTTTATACCAGGGCGCTCAATCTGGAACAACATACACCCTGTTGCAAACATATGTCAGTCCAAAGCAACTGGATCCCTGGTCTTCTTAGACCAGAAAAAACCGTATGACCGTGTTAGTTGGCCATACCTAAAAGAATGCCTACACGCTTTCAAACTCCCACCCAGATTCATAAACTTGGCGATGCTCCTTACAGAATCTGCAACCATGGCTGTATGCGGCCCTGGCTTCCTAACTAACAAGATCACACCACACAGAAGGCTTAAACAAGGGGACCCCCTCAGCCCACTGCTGTATAATTTCAGTTTTGATCCACTCCTCCGCGTAAATGACTCACGCTTCATGGGCATAACTGCACAGGGCCAGACAACAGTCAAGATACTGGCCTTTGCGGATGACTGCGTGTCAGGTATAGCTAACAACAATGATGCCCAACAGCTGGAACGCACCCTAGAGGAACACTCCATGGTGAGCAACGCATCACTCAACAAAAGGAAAACAGAAACCATTCTCTTAGGCAAGTACACTAACAACTGGGATACAACACCAGAACCTCATACCCCATATGAAGTAAAAACCCACTAATCTTACCCTTTGCATCACCTCCCACCACCACTCCTTTCCACAATCTTGGGATATGACTGGAAACAGGGGGATATGCCAATGAGACAATGGAAAGCAACCTACTACAGCGGGTATCCAACCGCGTCGCCTCCCTCAAGGGAAGATCCCCAGGACTAATGGGGTGAGTAGCAGTTGCTAACTCACTCATCCTCCCAATACTATGGTACCCTGTCCACGCGATAGCCTTCTCACCCACCTTTATAACTTCAATCCGCACGCTCATCCAGGGCTGGCTATGGCCCAGATCCCATCCTCCCATACGGATGGAAACACTCTTTGGCCCACACTCAAGCGTAGGTATAGGACTAATAGATTTTGAGAGACATGCCAACCGCATCCTGAATACCTGGATAAAGGAAGTCCTTGTTCCAGACCTCCCACAACAACACTGGTCCAGGGCAGCGAGGACTAACTTTGCACAGGCGCTCAAATTAACTAACCCACATAGCCCACCCAGACTATTATCATACCTTGCTAAACACCCTACTGCAATGGGCTCACATGGAACCACCCCTCACTTCAAACGCATCCTCTGAGCCATCCGCCGCATGGGGTGGACTGTAGAGAACACTGACACTGTGCAGGGAAGGGGACGACCCAGCCCCCACTTCAAGTTGAGAAATCTAGAAAACCACCCCTAGAGAGACATTCTTGCTATGACCACAACCATTGCTAGAATCGAATACCTAGATGTGTTGGGCATTCCCTACAACTTAACCACACAGAAGACAGTGTGGAAAATGATGTACCACCCCATTCCTACAGACGAGGGTAAGAGCCAACGCGTGGCGCTGTCTGAGAAGGACCTATAGGATGGCGGACCACTCCATTTTCCCTCCACGCAACCTGCACGGTATGTGGAGGGGAGGGCTCCCTATACCACCGCCTAGAAACATGCCCCCAACCAAAGCCATATGGCGGGAAGTCGCGCGCCTGCTTAAGCTCTAAAATGAGCTAGAATTTTCTATCTCAAAGAGCCTCCTCGCGCTCCAGATCAAATCACGAATCCCATCTACCCTCCACTTTCTAATGATACCCATTGTAATGTGGACAATCCACACCATTGCCTTAGATGCGTTCAAGGGCACGGTCCCAACCATCCATGGGGTTATCAACAGGTTCCACGTCCACTTATTGGAGCACTTCCAAGCCTGGCTCTATGGATATATGAAGTCAAGGCAACAGGCGCTCATAGAATCGTGGTTATAACTCTGGTTCCTCCACACAGACCCCTTCCTTCACACCTGCTCCATAGCGGGGGAAACCCCCTTGGAGTAGTGCACCAACCCCATACCTGGCAGTCCCGCTGGCAACAGGGGTAAGCTGAGTACCCCCAGGGTGCCCAATTTGATCTACCTTCGCTTCCCCCTTTTTTCCCTGCACATACTCAGTAATGCCTGTCCCCTGGTCAGCTTTCCTCAGTTAAACAAAAACATATCAAAGTTCTGAAGAAAACATTTTATAGACTAAGAAGCATTAGATTTTGTCTAGTTTGATATAAGCTTATAAAATTAAGTAAAGGGTATGGCAAAAAAGTTTATAGATTAAGAACAAATTTTTAATTAAATGAAAAATTATAAGAAAATCATACATGGAATTAAAAGTTGGGGATATAGATGGATGGCCTAAAAATACAAAATTAATAGTTATAACTATTGGTTACTAAATTGGATTTATATTAAGTCTTGTATAGTTATATATGTTTCAGATGTTCAGGTTTTTTATGTTTAAGTTCCTTACTTTAGGATGACTTAGCATGTGATTTAGATTTTAAAAGAGGTTAAAAATTCAAAAACTATAGAAAAAGACTCCTTTTTGGTGAAGTCCAATCTGATAAAAGCTTCATAAAAGTGTATTAGTATTATAGTTCAATAAAATTATGTCACTTTATTTTGGCCTTATAAATACCAAAGAGTTGAACTTTACTGATAGACTTATAATATTGTTAACTTTTGAGGTTGGAAATCTTTCTCATGTTAGCAACACTCAAAATTTTAATATTCATTTTGATTTGATTTCACCTAATCCAATAAACATATCTTGGATAAAAAATTATATTTATTAAGAATAACTGGCATTACGCCGCTATAGCCAAAAAGGACCTGCATGTTGGCCATACTAATTCCTGGTAAAAAGTGTACGTTCCAGGAATCCTCAATGCTTACAGGGCACTTTACAAATAAAACCAAAGGTTCACCCCCAATCAGCTTGTTTTTCCAATTTTAATAAAATCAGATATTATACTGTAAGATTTCCTATTACATGTTAATCTCACCAATGCACCATGCCATCCAAATTTATTGTGGGGTAGTTGACCCCATCTTTATTGAGAAGGTATCAGAGCAGCAGGAGAAGTTTTTTCCCTGCTGCTACTTTCCTCAAAGGAAGCTTTTATTTTTGGGTAGTTTGATTTAAAATTTCCCACTACAGAGGCAGATGATGAAGATGCAAAGGTAAAAGTTAAGTTAAAATATGTAAAATGGCAAACATTATACATATAAAATGCACTCTTAGGAATAAAGGCTTTACTAGTTTTATTAGTTTTTGTAACGCACTGGCTCCTTTCAGTGATCCATGAATGAATTGGGAAGCAGGGCCCAAGTCAATGACCAAAGAGCAGACAAGGTCCCTGTGACCATTCTCCTAGTGCGTGTGCTACAGGAGCCACAGATAAACACCCCTTGGAGGACAGTTGCGAGCATGCTTACCCCCAGCAACATGCCCTGACTCCAAGACAAGGTGTATAGGGAGATAATAGCCTTCCCAATCTCGCTCTCAAAGTCCAACTCCTGTTTGTATAGGCCAAACATGGCCGCTGTTAGACTAAATAATTGATATAAACCTCAGAAGACAGTAATAAAAATAGATAAGGCTTATAAAACGGCTTTATTTGATATATTTAGGCAATTTGATATAAAACGGAACTAGAGAACCTCAAAAACTCAAGTCCTATCTCTTATAGCTCTCTGCTGCAAGCATAGATTAAGCTCATTTGCCATGCCTGACGTTATGTCTTTTGAAACGTGCCATAAGCAAACCCCAATCATTTTAGGCTGAATTGTATTCAGTAATGGCTGAACAACCATATTCAAGAATTGTTCTAATTCTGATTTGAATCCACATTTACCTAGTTACCACCCACTTCAAAACCATTTGGTTCGACCCCAGGACTGATGAAACATCTAACCGTCGTCCTTCCTCAGTCTTAGTCTCAACCTGGGGTCTAGCCAAGACTAATGCTCTCTCACTCCCTCTATCTTCCACACCAGCCTGTCCTGTCTTATCAAAGATCAGGGAAATGTGATTTTGAGGATAAACTTCAACTGTCACAGTTTTGACAATCTTCCCAGTACCCTCTCTCACAATTTTTTTGAACAAAACCTGAAATAGGGCTTAAAAATGTATAAAGTTATCAAGCAGTTTGAGTAAAAAGCTTCTATTTAAGCCTAAGCTCAGCAGTAGCAAGGATATTGCTGTTATTAATTTCACAAACAGATCTAGGATGGCTTGTTTGAAAATTCCCTGAGTTGCTTTTTAAAGACTTCATGATGCTACCTACTCTGAACCATTTTCTGTCCTCCCCAAAAAGGCAGCCCCCGTTTGCACTGAGTGCAAAAACCTGGTCCACAAAGCACATGCTTGCCCTTTCAAAGGAAGGATCAGGAAGATCCTGAGGAGAAAACTTTGATGGATGACCAAAGTTCTTATTTTTCATAAACTGATGTTGATCACATTTTTGTGTAGGATGAGACAAACGGATATTTAATTGTGGACCACATGTCTGATAAACAACGGAAAGCACAACATAAAGCGCTTAAAAAAGCTTCCAACAAACTAACAAATGAATCAGACCTCTAAGATACACTCTTAGTCACGATGACACTGGAATTTTGCCCTCCTCCCATCACCCAGCACCGCCAGTGAGTGCCCAGGCAGCGGATTGCCCTGAGCAATACTCAGCAGCAATTGATCCGGATTCATCTGTTACATTGCACAATATTTACAAAAAATGATGAAAATGATGATGGGTATTCCATGGTAAACCTTCCAAAAAATCAGATTGTTCAACAGGTTGTACTGAATTTAGCTCAAAACCTCATCTCCTATTCAAAATCTTGATTCACAATCACATAAAGAATCAACTTCAGGTAATAGTCATCCCACCCAAACCCAAGGTGGTTCTATGGTCGTGGCTGGGTCTAATGACCCAGCTCACCGCTCATAGAGTAGCCTGGGCACCCTATCAAAATAGGGACGCTCAACATTGCAGTATTAAGGCTTCCACGTCCTGTGCCAAAAAGCTGAAATCCTTATGAAATATCCCTGCTGACATCTTGAGAAACCCTGAAACACACTATTTGGCAGGAGAGGAAGAATAGTGGTCAAAAACTCTTTTTTATGAACTCCATTTGTTTCAGTTGTGGGTTCATTATTCTCCCTACTAAAGTGCCTAAATTAGTTAAAACTTAAAATATTTTATTTTATTGTGAACTAGCAAAATAATTATAATGAAATAATGAGGAGTTTACACTCCTCAACATATATATGTTCAATAACTCAGCTGAACGCATTGACTTTCTCTTAAGAGTATCCCAATTAGATCTCTCAGATACAACTTTTATGCTGGGTGAATTTAACAGTTAGTCCAATGCTGCAATTGAACGTTGGCCACTCACCTCTCAATACCTAACCAGCCATATTTACATATTATTACTCAAATCACACAATGGACTATATGATCCCAGCCCCATTAAATTATCATGTGGTCATGCACATGACACGGAAACAGAGACACCAGGCCAAATTGTTTTTATGACCTGCATTGACTAAAGTCTTCCCCCTATACTTTAAGCCAAAAATTGTCAAGAAAACAGCAGAAGAAGTTTAGACTGGCTTGCCAGTCGGGATGCATGAGTACCCAAAAAGAAAGCCAGAATGCCAGTGGCATTGCCACTTGTACTACTTTTTATGAAGCCACAAATTGAGAAACAATGACTTGTTATTGTAGAATGAGCTTGAGGAGACCTGAAAACAAACCAAATGGAAACAACCCCAGACACTGGGCTCTCGCTGCAGGAGATTGTAGCACTGGGATGTTTTCTACAGGGTTGCTGGTAGGTGGGTTCAATACAACTGTGGAAACAAGGGGGCGGATCCTTGCTTGGAAATGGTGGATGTAAGGCCACAAGATCCTAGTATATTGATGGCGGATAGTTGCAGTGATGGGGTTAATGCCAGAAGTTTTTTGCACATTAAATCCAATTGATGATAGTGGTAGTGATGGTAATCATCAAAACTGGTAATGCCCATCAGGTGTAGGGACTGATAGGCCACCAGGTAAATAATATTGGGACTTTGGCAAGAAGGATATAAATAAAGTAAAAAAATTGGGTTTTAGTGGGAATTTAGTGGATAGGAAAATAAAGAGATAGAATTGACCAATAATTTTCTCAATGTGATGCAGCTGAAAAAAGTGTTTGATTGATGTGGGTACAATCAGGGATCAGGTCCCTCAAATTCAACCTAACTGGGCAATTTTTCAGGAAAAGGGGTATATAATCTCATTGGGAACTGACATCAAAGGATTTGGTGGCAAGCCAAGTCGCTTTCAGTTTGACCTCAAATTCCTGAACTGAGGCTTGACTGCATTTCTGTTAGTTGGCGTGATAACATCTGGCCCAACAAGCAAAGGGAATTCCCCAGGGCACCTCGCATAGGGGCGGTCCCAATTTGTTTGAAACAGGTTCAGGATGCCCAACCCACTCATGCCTGGTCAATGGGGAGTTTGTTTGGTCAAAATGAGTTACATTGACCACAACTCCAATTTACTGGATAGGAGTTTTAAACTGTTGGCGATGGTTTCCAAAGATACCATCTGCACATCAGGGATCATCCCTGATGATTTCAAGAGGGAATTAGCATCAGTGATTGTGATGCTGGCTGAGTCAAAACTGTCAGTGATTCCAGCCAATAACGTGATATTTGTCCCTTTTTGATTATTTGTTTTCAATTGTTGGGCTTGATTCCCATCAGTTTAGGACTCTTCAACTTCGATTCAGTGATCTCAGCGCAGATTTTCTTAATATGACAGACAAGTTTAGCTGAGATTAGCAAGGGTACCAGGAGGAATCTGGAGAGGGAGGGCTGTTAACCAGCGCTCATCTACCACGTGGGTGAGGTCACACTGGTCGATGAGGGGTACAGCTGCCCTCTTTGGACCCTTTTTATATTTGGAAAGGGAAGATCGCCCAATCCACGCACAGGTAAGTTCCCTGGACTTAAAATTATCCAGGTTTTATACTACTGTGGTGCGATTTTCAGACCATCAAATAGTTACAATCACTCTGGCCATTCCTGATCAACTTATTAATCAACCATGCTGAAATAAAGTAAATATTAATATACAGGGTGTTTCAATTGAATATTGAGGTTTTAAGGCTTTATAGTATTTATTACATTTAATTTACAATTATAAATAATACATCAAATAAAAGAGCAACTCAAACAGTTTTGTTTGTATACCTGTGCACATTCAGTGTTTCCTGTATCATCCATTAAGAAAGTGTTAGTAGATAAGATGGCGACTATTGAATAGAAAGCTTTTTGTGTTTTACAGTTTGCAAGGACTGAATCTGTTGTTACAATTCAACGTGCTTTCTGTAATAAGTTCCATTGTGATTCTCCAAGTGATAATAACATCTGTAGATGGTACCATCAGTTTGAAGACACCGGCTGTCTTTGCAAAAAGAAGAGTATAGAATGACCAAGAGTATCTGAAAAACTTGTTAAATGAGTGTGAAATTCTTTCATGCATATCCCCAAGAAATCAGTTCAGAAGGCTAGCCATGAATTAGCAATTCCAGTGACGTTGGTGTGGAGAGTTTTAATGAGATACTTACAACTACGTCCTTATCATTTGCAGTTGTTACAAGCTCTAAAGCCTACAGACTACAGTTTACGTGCCAACTTTACAAATGATACGTTGCTGCATGATGATGAAGACTTTCTGGATCATGTCATCTTCAATGATGATCCAACATTTCACCTAAGTGGAACTGTGAACACACATAATGTGCGCATCTGGGGTCAGAAAATCCCCATAAGATGGTACAGTTGCAACGAGACACCCCTAAATTGAATGTTTTTTGTGCCATATCCCTGAGGAAAGTTTATGGGCCTTTCTTTTACAGTGAAGCAACTGTAACTGGTGTGTCATATCGTGATGCTCTAGAATTATGGCTCTTTCCTCAATTAGAAGAAGCTGAACCAGATAACTGTATTTGGCAGCACGATGGTGCGCTGCCTCACTGGCATAACACAGTATGCAATTGGTTAAATGATGTTGTACCCGACCGCTAGATTGGCTGCAAGGGGCCAGATAACAGAGCTTGTTTTACATGGCCTCCATGTTCACCCAATCTGACGCCATGCGATCTTTATCTTTGGGGGCTCATAAAGGATCATGTGTATGTGCCTCTGATACCAGCTGATCTAGCTGACTTAAGTAATAGGATTGAAGCAGTTGTTGCAACAATTACTCCAGACACACTAATCAAGGTTTGGGAAGAACTCACCTATTGACTAGATGTGTGCTGTGTGACTAATGGTGCTCACATTGAACACTTGTAAGGAAAACTGTTTGAGTTGCTCTTTCATTTGATGTAATATTTATAATTGTAAGTTAAGTTTAATAAATACTACAAAAACTTAAATCCCCAATATTCATTTTGAAACACCCTGTATTATCCAGCAAGGAGTTCTCACAGTAGATGAACCAACAAACTTTTTTTTATCATATGGTGTGTCCATATTATGAAAATCTCTTAGTAACATGGGTCTGATGAAACAAACAACATCTGCTGCAGAAAATTAGATATCTACGCGGCGTCATCATGCATCTACAGTAGCAGCTACCCGCCTCCAGAGCTCTCTTTCCCATTTAAAAGAATTCCCCAAACTGGGGCTAGAGCCCAGCTTGGATTCGCAAATGGGTCACTACAACTATTCATTTGCAAGAGTAAGATTTGCAAACCAACACCATTTAAGACACTTAGCTGGCGCCTCTCAGTTCACTAAAGAGGAGAAATCAACAAGGTACTTTATGCGCGCTTACTGCATGAAAAACAAGATACTTATTGAGTCCAGGTTCAAACCATCACATGAGCAATTGTTTCCTCCCCTAATGAAGTATCTGAAACAGTTCACCAATTTTACACCAACTCATGTCAAGCTGATGACTGTACCTGAGGACATACAACAGTTTTTTATCCAAAACTAAAAACCCACTCTCAATTTTAACTTATATAGTTTTATTAGTATTGTTTCTAATAAAGAACTTTAGGATGCTGTACACAGGGCACCTCATTACAAATGCCTGAACCAGATGTTATTCCTTTATAAGTTCTATCGGACACTTCAGTTTAATCACGTCTTTACTCAAAGCCTTTATTAATAAATGCCTATAAGAAACTTACCCATTGCATGGTGGGTCAGAAGCCTTTGTGGTCACGTTATGAGAAAAAGTGATCTAATGATCTGTGTAACTGGCGCCCAATCTCACCCACCAATGTGGATGCTTGAATAATGACCAAGATACTGTCTAGACGTCTAGGTAAGATTGCTCAAACAACTATATAACGCAATCAGTATGGTGATGTCCCCAATTGCAGTATATTATACAACATCCATACTGTTGCCAATACATGTCAGTCCAGGTCAGATGGTGCCCAATTCTTATTGGATCAACAAAAGGTGATCATATGTATTGAAAATATCTTAGGGCATCCCTTGAAACTTTCCACCTTCCTTCTCATTTTATTAACCAACTGACGCTTTCAGCTGAGTCAGCTACCATGGCTAACTGGGACCCATGGTTTTTTACTTACCTCATCATCCCACAACGTTGCTTTAAACAGGAATGACCCTCTTAGCCCTTTGTTATATAGCTTTGGACTAGACCCAGTTTTGTGCATCGTAGATAAGACCCTGAAAGGCATTATTTATCAAGGACAGATCCCTCTTAAAGTATCGGCATTTTCAGATAATTGTGTATGGGTTTTTCTAATCCATCAGACTCTAGCTCCCTAGAGAAGATTTTTAATCAATTTTAACAAGTAAGCAACGCCAAGATCAATCACTACAAGACTGAGGACAAAGATCTTGCAATCACCATCTTCAAAGGCGTAAAAAAAATCTCCGCCCTTCAGCAGATGATATAATGCCCATTCCAGGAAACCCCCTCCAATCAACCTGTTCGCCACTTAGGAGTATTGCTGGACTCTAAAGGATAAGCATCTACAGCTATGGAGATTAAACTACTTTTGAGTAGCTCAAGCCATGCAGCTAGTCTAAATTGCCATACAACAAGGCTTGTGGAAGGAGTAGTACTTGCAAACACCCTGATTCTCTCAAAGATATGGTACACTGCACATTCCATACCATTTTCTACTAAATTTTTTAACTCACTGTTAAAATTCATACTATATTGAGGGAAGCCCTGACTAGGGGTTAAACTCACCTACAGGAAAATGCTGAGTTGGGCTCCCCATTAGCTTAGGTTGAACCAACTCAAAATATTGAGGATCAACCCCAATATATTAAATAATAATTAAAAATCAGATTAAACTGGTGACTAATGCTGAGGATGTCATATCATAAATTAGGTCATGGGGAAATCCAATCTTGAAGCTAACTCCAATCAATTAGCCCTTTCATGATTCATCAGAAAATTAAGTTAAAGATGGCCCCACTCCCCTTTGTATTAATATTATAGTTTATCTTGGTTGAAAATTAATGTTGAGATCACCTATCCCAAATTCTCCCCTTCCCAATAACGTTTCTATCCTCAAGGTCCTATAAATACCTTGATGCTTTATTTGAATAAAATAATGTTTCTCTTGACATAAATTTTCCCTCATGGCTGCAAGATAAGAATGTTTTGGGTCAAAATTGCCTGAAAGGGGGGAATGTCAGACATTTAAAAGTCTGAAATAATGATAAGATTGATTAAAATAATAGTAACGATTTATTGCTCAAAAGATCCAGGTTGATTCTTGATGTTACCTCACAAATTGGGGTAACACTATTTCAAATACCTTTCATTAAATTAACAAGAGATCAAGCAGTTGTATTGCTCTGACCATGCGGCGGACTCTGGGGCATCCATCAGATTGTTCTCCCCCAGAAATGACCAGCTCCATTCAAGCACCTAAGTGTGGACCACCCCTTTCATAGGCTTGGAAGGTTCCCTCAAGGTGCAATAATTTTATTTAAAAAAGATTGGCTGAATTTTATTAAATCATTACCCCATGGGTACATCTTTTCAAAAAATAACTCCCCTTTTATCATTTAGCTAAAGTGAAGCAAAATTCTGAGCTTTAATAGGTTGAATTTACATATTTTCTTATTTGGACCATACTAAGCTGTTCCAAACTTACCATTGAATTCCCTTTGTCTCTTGTACAGTTTAAATACTGAATTAAAGGATATTGAGAGGATCGTTTTCTTTTCATGCACCTTCACTAATAAATAAACATTTAAACCAGCTTTATTTTATTAGTGTCTTTCTATTTAATTAAAATTACTGTTGTAGAATTGAGCGGCATCTGTAAGAATCTACCTAGTTGTGTTCTCGCTGGTGCTAAACGCTGCTGGATTCCACAACTGTTTTAGTAATTTAAGGATGAAAACACAAGTAAAATAAAAGCTGGTTTTTATGTTTTTATTAAGGCAGGTGCTGGAAGAGAAAAAAACCCTCTTGATATACAATATTCAGTATTTAAAATTGCATCAAAGGTCAAAGGGAATTCAATGGTAAGTTCAGAACAGCTTGGTATATTTTAAATAAAGAAATATGTAAATTTGGCTCATTGAAGCTCAGAAAACTCACTTCACTTTGGCTGAATAATGGATGGGGAGTTTTTTGGCAATATGTACCCATGGAATAATGATTTAATAGATTTCTGCCAATCTCCTTTTAAATAAAATTATTGCACCTTGAGGGACCCTGCCAAGCTTATAAAAGGGGGTGGTCCCCACTTAGGTGATTGAATGGAAGTAGTGGCTGAGGGAGAATCAACCAATGTATGTCTCAAATCATGCCATGTGGTTGGAGCAATCTGACTGCTTGATTTTGTGTTAATTGCCCGTGAGGTATTTAAATAGTTTTAACCCAATTTATGGGGTTCCACTGAGAATTGACTAGGGATTTTTGGCTGATAAACTTGTTATTATTATTTAAATCTCTATTTTCTGTAATTTTTTTGTAAATTTCTGAATTTTCCCTCTTTCAGTTGATTCTGACTTAAAACATTCTCATCTTGAAGCTGGGAGGGCAAATTTCTGACTGCATCTAAAATTAGTGAGTAGAAATCAGAGGGAATTCCACATCTCTTACCTTCTTAGTTCTTCTATAGCTTTCTTAGGCCCTTAGGACCTACTATCTCTCTGGGGGCTTTGGGGCCCTGATTTAATAATAGGCCAGTTAGGAGTTGCTCCCCCATGGCCCAACAATTACTAAGAGCTATTTTAAAATCATGGTTTTGGGTTGGCCAATGGGCACCTATCAAAATTAACAAGCTATTTGGTCCATGTCCCCAGGTGGCATGTGTTGTATTTTTGTCTTAAACGGAGTTATGCTGGTGCTTTTAGCCTTGGATATAACAATAAATGTGAGGGGTTTTTCTCACCACTTATTTGAACATTTGAAAAAATAAATACCAAAAAAGATTAATTTTTATAGATATTTCTTGAGCGCCACATGGGGGTAAAAGAGAAAATGTACTTAATAAGTTAATATTAGTTTTAAAAATGTTGAGGCTCAATGTTCAGATAGCTTGGGGAATTAAAAAACAGTTAATATGTGATTTTAGCCCATCAAAGCTCAGAAAACTTTTTTCACTTGAGCTGAATGATGGATGGGGAATTATGTTTGCAAAGACATATCCATGAGGTAATAATTTAATAATTTTAGCAAATTCACATTTGATTAAATTATTTCACCTTGAGGATCCCCACCATGCCTATAAAAGGGGGTGGTCCCTACGTAGGTGCTTGAATGGACCTGTTCATGGCTGGAGGAGTACCATCTAACAGACGCCTCACGGTCCACTTCATGGTTGGAGTAATATGACTGCTGGATATTGGGTTAGTTGCCCATAAATTAATTGAACTCATGTTACCCCAAATTGTGGGGTTCCACTGAGAATTGTCCAGGATCTTTTAGCTGATAAAATCATTATTTATAGTTAAATTAATCTTATTATTATTGAGGATTTGTAAATGTCCAACATTTCTCCTTTTCAGCCAATTTTGCCCTAAACATTCTTATTTTGAAGCCTGGAGGGTAAATGTTCAACATTGCCCCCATCAAGAGTGTTGGGGGAGAATAAGGCCGTAGGAAGTGACCATGTACCTGATTGATGGTAACTATGGAAGTAAGAAATTTGATTGAGTACTCATCCCCTCACTTGTATGTGATTGAGAATGGCCCTTCCCAGATTGAACCAAGCTTCTCATTTCTAGGAGTGCTGCATTTGTGATAATATAATACCAAGTCAGCGACTTAGATGGGAAGGGAGAGGGACACAGAGCTCATTAGCTTTGGCTTCTTTTGTGACCATCTTAGCCAAGTTAGTCATAGCTTCCACTTGTAGTTAATGATGTATTGGGCCAACTTTTTTATGGGTTTCTCTGGGTTAGTTCTATCAGTGAATATATCTTTTGCTAGTGACCTGGTACCCCAAGTTCTCAGCCATACAACGTATGGAAAGGGGCATCTTCAGGATATGATAACTAATTCTATAGGCCATGAGGGCACTGGGTAGATAAAGATCCCAGTGGAGAGGGTCTAAATTGGCCATTTTGTGGAGTATGGAGACCAGGGTTTCATTAACAATCTCTACAGCACCATTTGTGGATGTTTTATAAGGGGTTGAGAAGAGTTGTTGCGCTCCCATGGAGGTGGTAATAAGCTTTACCACTCAGGAGGTAAAATATTTTCCATTATCACATAGGAGGACCTAGGGGTACCCATGCTGGGTGAAGATGTATTGGTGTAAAAAAATTTGGTCGTGGCTTTAGAAATCTGAGCGGGAAGAGCCACGGCTTCCACCCACTTGGTGAAGTGGTCAATATCAATTAAGATATAGCGATTTCCACCTTCATTCTGATGGAGAGGACCTACCCCATCCAAACTTATGGTGTGGAAGGGTTGTTGGGGCATTGTAGGTTGATACTGATATCAGGTCTTGAAGCTGGATTGTTTCTTACAGGTCGGGCATGCATCCAAGACTTTGGTTATGGTTTCCAAGATGCCCTCCCAGTAGTACCTCTCTTTCACTCACTCATGTTTTGCATACTCCGCTATGCCACATGATAGTGTGGGACTCCAAGATGGCAGGAAATCACTCTGACATCCAGAGATAGGGCAACAAATTTACTTCTACCTCCTTATATAACTTCACATTTTCCACCTTGGTTTGTGGGAGTGTCAAGCGAGCATTTCTTGTATGGGTATATCTACATCAGCCCAGTCATCTGGAGTCATGAGGTGATCATGTAACCTCTCAGCTTCTCTATTGTCTAAGTGAAAAACGTGCAGCCATGTTAACCTATCTACATTCATGTGGTGCGTTGCTGCCCAATGCTCAATAGTCATGTCATACTGCTGTAGCTTCAGAGACCAGCGAACGTCTGTCTCAAGGGGTCCTTTATATTCTGCAACCACTTTAAAGAGGCGTGGTCTGTGATTAGTTTGAATGGTCTCCCATTTAGGAATGGGCAGTAGTGTTTGACAGCGAGCAGGACAGCCAAACATTCCTTCTCCATGACGCTGTGGTTATGCTCAGCTTTTGAAAGCATTTTGCTAAAGTAATACATGGGACGATTGGCTCCATACTCATCCAATTGAGCCAATATAGCTCCAACAGCAAAGTCAGAAGCATCTGTGAATAACACAAAGGGTTTGCTGTAGTCAGGGAGGCGGAGTATTGGCCTTTTTTGCAATAGCGCCTTCAGGGTCTCAAAGACGGCCTTTTGTTCAGCACCCTAGTGGAAGGGGGTGTTCTTAATTAAATGCTGTATGAGGGGCTCACTGAGCTGAGCAAATTTTGGGATAAATTGATGGTAGTACCCCATCATGCCCACGAATACCTGTATGTTGCAAAGGGTTTGGGCGCAGGCATCTTAAATATTGCTTTAAATTTACCTTGAAGCGGTTGTATTTCATTTTGTGAGATAGCGTGTCCAAGAAAATACAGATTCCTCTAGAAAAATGTGCATTTAAGGGCTTTAAATTGATATTAGATGCCCGCAAGCATTGAAACACCTCCTTTAGATGGATGAGTAATTTATTAAAAGTCTTGGAAAAACTGTGATATCATCAAAATAGACAATGACACAGCTTAATTTTAGACCCTGTATGATATGTTCCATTGCTCGCTGGAAAGTGACAGATGCATTGCAAAACCTTTGCAGTATTTGGGTAGGTTGGAAGAGACCCTCACTGCAAATAAGAGCACATTTCTCCTGGTCTTGTGGAGAAAGGTCCATTTGCCAATAACCGCTAGCCTGGTCCATGGCTGAAAAGAACTTGGACACAGAGTTTTGGACCATATCATTATTAATGTAAGGGATAGCGTAACTATCCTTCTTGGTGATGTTGTTTAATTTGTGATAGTCCATCACTACCTGATGACCACTATTTTCTTCTTTATTAATAATAGCGGAGATGACCAAGGGCTTTGTGATGGCACCAGCAATCCAGCATCCAACAGCTGTTTGAGTCTTGTCTGCATCTGTAGCTCCTCCACTTTTGATTTGTGATAAGTCTCAGAGCAAATGGAATTTAGCATCCCTAATGTCAATAGCATGCATCCACCCCTTCATGTGCCCATAGTCATTGTCAGACTTGGAGAAAATGTTGCTGTAGGCCTTGAGAAGGGTGTGGACCTTCTCCAGCTCAGCTTGAGTGAGTAGATTGGAAATATGAATGAAAGGTAGGGTACATATGGACTGGTCGACAGGTAACCCCTTATCCGCCATAGACCTAATACAGTGAATTGCTTGATGTTCTTAATGGGTATCAGCAGGCCTCCCAATCTCCTGATGCTTTTTCATCACCATATCCTTCTTGGTGAGATTCACTAGCAAAAGGTTAATAGGCAGATGATAGGCAGGGTCTAACATGCCTGCCAAAACTCTGAGCTCAAAAGGACTAACTATATCTATGCTAATGAGGTGTAGTAGGCAGTTGTGTGGGATTTTTATGGGTAATCTTCATGTCAACTCCCTTTGTTCCCCAGCCTTAATGACCACCTCTTCAGAAGCATATAAAGGGATACCCTTCAGGGCGTCCACTGAGGGAGGCAACAGTTTTGTATGTCTACCTGCCTTGGTGTAATGCATGGATAAAGCGGTGGAGGGATAATCAACTGTGTAAACATAATCCTTTTTATTGAGCTCATCATTAGACAGAATCAGAGGAACCTTATAGTTAAGCAGGGGAGATAAGCCTGCTTCAAATCAATAACACCTTCATATCTAAGTATAAATTGGGCCCAATGAGTAAATCATATATATTATTGGTTAAAGGCACTTCTTGAGCTGACAAGAGAAGTTTTTATAATGAATGGGCAGGGAAGAGTACACCTCAATGGTGCGGGTGTTGTTTGGGCCTGCTGTTCCAAACTCTTGAGTGTAGTCGAGGTCAGGGGCCAGCTTAATTTTTTAATGATCTTAGTTGAAACAACGTTCACTGAGGGACCCAATGTCAAGGATAGCTTTAACCTGCACTCCATTAACAACGACTTCAACTTTAGTTAAAGTACCACCCAAGGTGGGGGAAGAGAAAGGACCTCTTTTAGATGGAAAGTGGAGGCAAGCCTTTTAGCAGTTTCAGTGTATCTCTTCTGGATAGTCTGCAGGGTATGAACACACTGGGTAGATTGGAGAAATGTGGCAATGAGCTGGTTCGCGTTACTAGCAGTGTCAATAATCTCAAGACCCCTTATCACTTTTTGAAGATATGTTTGACGAGGGACCTTAGCCCAATTTACTCTCTCAGGGTTCAATCAATCAGGTACCTCCACTTCAACTGGGGCTTCTAAAACATAATGACCAACATCTTCATCACTCCTTTCAGACTCGTCGTTAGAGGGGTTATCAATGCTGGTTAGGGAGCCCATAAAGGTAGGGTATGTTCAGGACTTCCCTTATGGGATAGTAGGCCCTAGGGTTGCTCCTCCACCTTATTAACGTTTGGGAGAGGTGTAGGAATTTTCACAGCTTAAGCTTCAACTTTAAAAGTAGGAGGTTTGTGCTGCCTTATGGAAACATATTTCATACTAGAGTTATCTGAATGAGAGATTGAGGGGTATAGCACCGTGGAGGTGATGCTTTAACTTCAACAGTTTTGGGTCGTTCAGTAACTGTATGCTTCTGTAAAACAGATGGTTTTACCTTTGTTACCTGATCATTCAACCCATTGTTAGTGGGAGCGATTTGGACCTGAGAAAGAGGTTTAAGCTTAGGAGCCAGATTTGGGACCACTTGGGAAGGCCTCTCTGAAGAAGAAGATGGACAAGGAAAAGGGGCGACTGCTTTCACCAACTGTGTTTTTTGAACTGAAGACGAAGGAGAGCACTGCCCCATCACCGTCATTACCATCTGATTATCATTATGGGAAGAAGAAGCATTTGGTAATGGAAGCTCTGTAGAAGCAGGTTTTCAGAGGGAAACAGCCAGTAGATGCTAAATTGGTCAGCGTAGATGCTTAGCTCATAGATCATTGTGTAGGGTCAAGTTCATAGATTTCATCAACTGCTAATAAGGCCTCCTTGATATCTAGTACAGATTTTAAAGTGCCCTTTACAGAAGAGAATTGCATCGCCAAGGAGGGATGAGATGCCAAGCCAGCCAAGGTAGCCGCAATAGCATCATCAAGATGAAGCATTTGGGCAAGCAACAAAGGTTGAGCTTTATTATAGAAATGTTCAACAAAAGAGGAAATCAATCTACCTCTTATAAACTAAGACACATAAAAGCCTGGTTTTGTCACTGTAAACTTTGTTTGGAAGCAAATTCTTCAACAGCGCTTGCTTCACCTCTGCACAAGTGCTGAGGTTGACCATGGTGGGGACCATTCTTTCTTGAGCTATATTATTCAAGCAGGGAATAATGTACTGTTTTTTTCTGGTCAGTTGCTCCTTCCATCACAGATTCATAAACATAAAGGAAGGAGGCAATACTGCCCTCACCAGGTATGAACTTGTCTCAAAGAGAGGGTTTTGTTACAATAAGGCATTGTTGTGAGTGCTTCTTGAGCCTTTTAAGGCAATACAAAGCACTATCTAGCTGTTGTTTCATAATAGCTAGCTTGGGGTTAATATCAGCAAAAAGGCTATAAAGGTTACCACCTAACGGCCTCCATTTTTTAATGTTTTTTGGTGTACAGGTACCCCTGTAAAGAGCACCACATGTTGGCTTTTTGTCTTTAAAGGAGTCTCAGTGGTGCATTTTGCCTCAAATCTAACAATATGTGAGAGGCTTTTCTCACCACTTATATGAAAATAATTAATAAAAAATAAATACTAAAAGGTTTAATTTTTATAGATAATTGGGCGCCGCATGGGGTAAAAGAGAGAATATACTTAATAAATTGACAATAATATTTAAAACGTTGGGACTCAATGTTCAGATAGCTTAGAATACTGAAACAGTTAATTTGTGATTTTAGCCTATTGAAGCTCAGCTAACTTGCTTCACTTGGGCTGAATGATGGGTGGGAAATTATGTTTGCTAAGATGTATCCATGGGGTAAAAATTTACTAATTTATAGCCAATCCCCATTTGATAGAATTATTTTACTGTGGGGATCCCCACCACGCCTATAAAAGGGGTGGTACCCACAAAGGTGCTTGAATGGACCTTGTTGTAAAACTGGCGGTATTTGAGAGATATGCCAATGGATTATTTGCACAG
Organism: Massospora cicadina; assembly: GCA_022478985.1. NCBI lineage: Eukaryota > Fungi > Entomophthoromycota > Entomophthoromycetes > Entomophthorales > Entomophthoraceae > Massospora > Massospora cicadina. Next base: position 24,942 of record JAKSZP010014861.1, on the reverse strand, counting down.
GGTTCAACCCACTGAGCAATTAGGGCCAACAATATGATGATCGTTGTCCTTAACACAACAGAATAAACTTATAAGTAAATATATATGGAGCACTTGCTTCCTAAACTCTCTTTTTATTTAATATATTAATATAGCGATTCTCGCTGTTATCTCACTCTAAAACTATTAACAACTTCCTACTCTTAATCATCTCATCCTGCTTATATTGTAGCAACTTTGGATGGTACCATTTTCATGGCTTAGTAACTCACTTCGCTGTATCTCATTGGTTTCTTTAATTCTTCATTTGGTAATTCATGATTGCCCAATTTAGCCAATTTCCCACTACCCCAATATCGCCTCATTTTAAAGCACTTGAATTAATCATACTCATAACTATTCAGCGGATTCCATTTGTTCCACTATATCAACTCAGGGCTTATCATCCAGTCATATCAGAATTGTTACAAACCTGGTCATGGCTGGGAGAGTACCATCCAATAGATGCCCCATGGTCCGCTTTGTGGTTGGAGTAATTCAGCTGCTGGATATTGAATTAGTTTATAAAAAATTTGAACTTTTGTTACCCCAATTTGTGGGGTTCCACTGAGAATCAAAGGTCTTTTGGCCAATAAAATTGTTATTTATAGTTAAATTAATCTTACTATTACCAAAGACCTGTAATTGTCTGACAATTCTCTTTTTTGGCTGATTCTGCCCTGAAACATTCTTATTCTAAAGCCTGGAGGGCAAATGTCTGACAGCATGGGCCCCAACGACTGCTATCAATAAACCACTTAAATTTTAAACAAATGGAATGCTCAAGTGATGTGTCCTACCCAAATGATCTCTATTGGGGGTAGCAGCAGCAAGATGCAACTTTGCATGAGCCTTAGGGCTGAAAAAACCTACTGTGATCAATACTTTGATACATTATGTGTCCTCTCATCCCAATGCAGTAGGCCTCATCAGCGCAAACCACATTTTAAAGGTTTTCTCCAGGTTATTAAGCACTCCAGCTTGTGCTTCCAGCGCATTGACACACTACCCACTATGTGAGGGGTTAACCCATCTTACTTTAAATTTTCAATAATGTATCTATGAATCAGTTATCCTACTGCCTAAGAAATAAATTCCTCTAGCAATAATCGATTTTTTAGATTCATTAGATACCCATAATTCATACAAGGGGGAAGAATATGTGGGATTATACTCATCACCCCTTGCTCCACCTTAAAACTAGAGCTCACATATGGAAATGCCTTATAAGATCATATCAGACTGTGGATAGATCCAACATCATTTCCCACCGTTGTCTCATTTGTGGTGACCATAATATTCTCATCTATAGGAAAGATGGGTGTCCCACGTCCAGGATAATATGGAGGGAAGTTCTTGTCTGTAACAGCTTTCTGCTCCTAGTACATTCTACCCTACCCATAATCCTTTTGCAATGAGGGTTTTATCCCCAATTACCCACTACTAAGAGCCCTGATAGAAACCACATTATTGTGGTCCATCCATACCATCATTTTGGAAGCTATCAACAAGGCTTTCTCACCAAGAATGAAGCACTGGTGCGCCTTCATAGTCATTTGACTTGCAGCTTCTATTATTGGTTCTTTGGATCTATGCCTTGTAAAAGCATGACCAAATCCAGTCATTAAAAACTATATGGTTCCTGAAAGTTGCTACTTATTCCCATATCTGCAAAATTAAGACAATACCCCAAGACCATTCAGTCTTTCCTTCTTGTCCTATACCCCTTATTTTTGATGACAGGGACTGAGTCAGTTATACTACTGTCCTGGGAACTCAGGGCACCTATGCAGGTTTTCTCTTTCTTTTATTATTTTTAATTTTATTATTGGTAGCGTAACATGGTCCTCCTACTTTAAATAAACACAATTTTTGCAGGTTGCATATAAATTTTTAATATAAAAAGGGTTTACAATATGGTTGATAGTAAAAAACTTCACTTTCTACTTGATGTAACTTTATGAGTGAAATCTTAAGGAAAAAAGCAACTCTCTATTGCCGCCATAGTTTCACTCTGATGTGCTTGGATTTTCCGCCAGCTGCCCTAGTGTGAGGCAGCGGTAAAACTCCCCCACCATTTTCTGTCTGACAGGAAAATGCGCTCACACTGGCTTGCCCAGTCACATGAAACCCTTGGATGATTTTTTCATCCCAAGGATCTTGACGCCAACCTTGCTCATACCCAAGCGGTACCTTGTTGCCCCCTGGTGCTCCTCCAGAGCAACATGCATTTTGGTCTTAGGGTCAATTATGGGAAACTTTTCTCTTACCACAACCAAGCCATTATCAAAATGGCTCATGTGGTGATGCATCCCGCCAGTTTAATGACTTATGCCCCTATAAGGGGTATTTTGACTTGGGCTTCACATGTGAAGCAGATGCTGCCACTGCAGCAACTGTGCCTCTTGTTTTTTATGGTACCCCTCTCCCCACAACTTGGACCCAGCTTCCAGCAGATACCACTTTGATGGTTCAATTTGCTGGTTTGCCCACCCACCTCCCCCTGCGTTGCTCCACCAGGAGCTGATGGACAGTTTGGCAGCCTATGGCTTCAACCCATTCTTACAATTTGTGATCCCAAATGGGGCCATATGACTAATTGGGCCTCAGACATATGCCACAATCAGCCCTGAATTTAGCAAAATTGCCATTTTAATTCCCCCTCGCACCATCATTCCTTCTGCCCCATACCATCCATTTTGGGCCCACATCATGGGTGGGCAGACGATCTGACCATCCTGTTTCAAGTTGGACCACTAGAAATACAAGTCCACCTCCTTAGCTACTCCCAACAGCTCTGATTTTTCATCCGCTGACCTCCAATCTGCCACCCACCACATGTCAGTTCCAGTATGGGGTACAATCCTATCTCTCCCTCCCCCAAAGCCTGTTGCTGCAGCTGCACCTGTAGCTACCAATCAGCCTCCTCCTCACCCCAGTGCCACACACAATTCCTCCAATCAAGCACCATCTTGGACCCCAGTTTAATTCCATGCTTTCTCCAATGAACTAACCAAACCCCAACTAATGCCAATTCCCCAATTCAATTCAACCAGAACTCATGGGAGGTACTGGCTGAAATTGATGAATCATGTAATCTCATTGAAGAACCAGCTCTGCAAATCAATCAGTTTGTTAATGCATAATAGGATGCTAAATACACCCCTCATTTATATGCCCACAAATAAATGCCAAATCATTTTGCAGTGACCACCAGCTGGCAATCAAAGAAGCTGCCACACCAGATTGTCATTCCCTCTGCAAAGCTGTCACCAAATCAGTGGTGATGCTCACAGGAGGTATTCCCCCTCCTGTTATCCCCTCAACCCTCACCCCAAAAAGTAAAATCACAGTGAATTAATTGCACAAAAATATCAATGATGCTATCCAGAATGTGGTAACTGTAGCATAGAATTCTAGTTAAGGTTACCCAAACCAATATTGCCATATTTGTTAAACTCCCAGATGCCCACATTAAAGCTGGAAAAGCTTTAGCCAAATATATCAGCACCATTTTCTTAGTTGGAAATTTCCATGAAAGACCAATAATTAGTGATATTGAACCACATGCTGCCAATGCCCTGACACCCTTGCTATCTGCCTTGACATGTACCCTACTCTGGGATGAGGAAGCTGCTGCTGAAGATGAGCCCCCCAATCCCCCTTTCCTTCCATTATGGTTGGATAAGTGGTTTTCTGCTGCCCACCTGGTTGGTTGTTTTTGTTTGGTGTGTTTCATTCAATCTGCTCATTTTGGACATTTTGTTTGAATCGATTAGTTGTTAGCTTTTAGTTTTAGTTTCAGTAATATCCATCCCCTGGTTGGCTTACCTTGAATAAATCAATATGGTTGGTAGTCTTGAAAAATTTCTTTATAAATTTATAATGAAAAATAAACACTAAAACTATAATATGATTTTTCCCTTGCTATCCAGAAAATGTTAAGAGGATGATAGGTAGGTTTATGAATAGAGAATTAAATTTTTGATTGTTAATCAAGTTTCTATACTTTAGACTAGAATAATATAAATAGGTTCTTAAAATTGTGAATAACTTGATTAATTTCGCCGGACTCCCGATTGTTAAGAGTATCAGAGCTTTAGCGAAAAGAGAAAGCTCCACATCTGTTGAAAAGCATTACAGCGGCATAATGTTTATCAAAATTACACCCCTTTGTACATTTTTATGATACTATTTACATTTATTACATAATTTACCACACAATTGTAACCCATCCAAAAGTCTTAAGATATTTTTAACATAATAGTATCGGGATTTTTTTGCAAGCAGTATAAATTTACTTAAGTTGTAAAAGGCTTTTCTAAATATGTATCATTTCATATCTAAAATTATTCGAGATGGGTCGACCTTGGGACAAATATACCACACTACCACACCGAGAATTTTTCTAGTCAGTACAGGTTTCGAACTCAAAACCTGCACTAGGGGTGGAAGCAGTTTTACCCATTCGGCTAACCACCCTTATCATTTTATATCTAAATTATGTTGCTTTATTTTTGAGCCCTACTAACTTTATTGAATGGCTTACGCGAATTTCAAAAATGGCTTGCAAATAAGTTAAAATTTGTATATAATATATGCCTGCAAAATGCGAATATGTATGATAACATACAGAGATTTGTTTTCGTAGTCATTTACTTTTACATCAAAACAAATAACCAATATTGATTTTCCGGCTTTTAATGGTTCGCTCACTCAAAAAACACACTAAATTCACAAACAATGTTTAACTAATTACAATATTTAGAAAGTGCATTATAAAAGCCATCAATTTGTGATTACTAGAAACAAATTAGCCTACACTTGATATGCAATTCTCAGCTACAATCTTTATTACACTCGCCTCCATTGTATTTGGTGAGCACGAACTGTGCAGTACCCCTCACACTGGAAGAAAGCAGCACTGCATTGTTCAATTCAAATCCGATGCCGAATCCTTAGCTAAGTTTGCTGAGGTTGGAGCATACCTCAAAAGTATCAAATGCTCTTGGATTACTGATGCCGATATCAAAGTGGATTACTCCAAGGGTCATGCCGAATCTTACCTTCCAGTTGGCTTCGTTGATACCATCTTTACAAAGCTTTCCCAGTATCTCCCTTATGTTAAAACCAAAACTTGCGACTAAATTTCACAGGTTTATTTGAATTAAAAATAGTTGTTTTATGAGTTACTGTTTAAAAGTTTATAGTTCACTAGACTATAAATAATTTTTAGTAGAGAACTATTTCAGTGCTAAGATTATAAGTTTATACCACTAATTTTTTATGTTGTAGTATCATATGATTTTATAAAATAGCTTTTAGACAATATAAATACTCCTAATTCTTAATAATAATCCAATATTCTACAAAATATCAAAAAACTATCTTTATATTGTAAGGAATTTATAAATTGCAGTAGGAAGTTCATTTTTTGAGCTTATAGTATGCATTTTTTCTAGAATAGTATTAAAGCTTATAAAGGGTGGTTAGCCTGGCAGGGTAATTCTTGCTTCTTCTCTAATACAGGTTTTGTTCAACACATATTCAAAACCTTTACTGGCTATAAAAAATATTGGTTTGTGTTAAACTCTGAGGATTGCTAGCTTGATAAATTAAATCCTGTATATATATTTGGGACAAAGTTTGACCAATTGATCCTCAATTTACTAGTGGCTTATAGTATTCTACCTGTTCAGAAACTCATTAGGCAAATTCAAATAGCTCTGACTCTTCTGGTCAATTTTGGGCTCAATTTTCTATTCATATTTGGGAACTTCTCCTGAGGTAGGCAAAGGTACAAGCTGTGGATTCTGAGGATCCAGCTTGCCAACACTATCCAAAAGGGACTTAAGCTAAAAACCAGAAAGAAGATTAAATAAAATAAATCTTTATTAAAAATAAATTGATTGATAATTATTTATTAGGCTAGGCACCAGTATTAATACCTCTAGGGCACCACCAGGCTACATTTGAGCACATAATATCAACAAATTATTTTCCACCTCAATTTTAGCCCTTGAACTGACATAACTGAGATATATTTCTAGGTTTATTGGTGATAAAATACTTTTATATTTGGAAGGATTTCAGGGATGAAAATCACATCAACAAGCATGCAAAATTATCATAGGATCATATTGAAATGAGTTTTGTCATACTGCTGATGAAATATTAATTCTGGGTGATTTACTAAAGATTTAAATAAATGATGTACCCTTAATTGGGAAATCAGCAGGCCTCTCAATAGCACTAGTTACTTCCATTTGGGTAGTCCATGTGCAAGTGCTATTGTGCCAATTACATGTATTGACATATAAAATTCACCATAGGTGGGAAAGTATTTTAGGACCAGCTCAAAATATGTTTTTGTCATACAGCTGATGGTAATGACTCCCTAATTGGAATTTCAATTGCCCTCTCAATAGCATTAGGTACTTATATTTGGGAGGTCCATGTACAAGTGCCATCATGCTGATTATGCATACCAACATAAAAAATTTGCTCTAGGATGAAAAAAGGACTATGTTTTTTATCTTATTTGTTCATTAAACTTGTAGACGTTTTCTTCAGGTCAATTTCAAATGATTTCTCATGTTGAATATTTGATATTGGTCCTGGTTAATTGGGACTAGTTGCTGAGTTTTGTGCAGCAATAATTGGCCCAACTGTGCAAGTGTATATGGCTGGAGCTTTTGATAGACTAATTTTGATCTGATTAGTTGAGTTAATTGGCCTGAGCTATGTAGTTGCAGGGATAATCAGCCTGAATGTGCTAGTGTATTCATCCTGAGCTTTTGATAATATAATTAAATTAACATTGTTAATTAGCCCAAGCCATGTTATTCAATAGGCTTTAATTATGATATTAGCAAATTAGGAGGATAATCAGCCCAGTCTGTTGGTTGTAAAAGAATTTATTTTTGAGTCAACTACCAGAATCTGACAGTATGGTATATTTGTACCAAAGTCAACCCAACTTAATTACTTAAAAAGTATTGATGCTTATAGCTTGACTTTTCTTCTTGTATGGATTAAAGAACTTGAAGAGGTAACATGGTACATTTTTCTAAGATTAGTAGAGGAAGTTTAAATTGGCTTTGATTCTTTTAGCTTGAAAAAAATTACTTGATTGTTATCCCCTTAGAATTGGAAATTTGATATCAAACAACCAATGAGTACCATAGGTAAAGCAGCCTAATTCTATATAGCTTGCTTTATATGAGTAATTATTTTTATTTTCTGAGTATAACTGATTTATCAGTTACCCCAATTTCCTAAATTGCATCCTAGGGAGATTAATATGTCAGCATCTGTCTTTGAGGCATATAATTAAAGTTTCTCCTCCTGTTTAATATATTGTGCCTGCAAAAAACCTTTTTGTTTACTCTTTTAGTTTGCCAGTTTTTCTAGTTTTTGGGGGTTTTGAGGATCTTAAGCGTTAGTTGTTGAATTTTATCACACATATTAAAGAAAATACCTGGTTTGATAATCTGGATTAAAGAGAAACGCTTGAATAGGACCACCTCTTTCCCCATCTTTCTAGAGGTGATAACTCTTGGTTTGGCATCCTGACTATGCACAGACTTTTCAACAGCCTAAATATACACTTACCTGTCATATTCTAACTTTTTGCATTGCAATAATTTGTCATCACAACATTTTTGCAGTTCATCCCTCTTCCCTGGCCATTTCCCAAGGATAACCACCTTCCTTCATTGTTAAAGTCTTTTATTACAGACCTTTAATGCCCCAAATATATTACCCCTCATCTTATTAGCTCAAAATTTTCATCCAAATTTAATTAACCTACCACTTTGTTTTCATTCTTGATAGGACAAAATCTCTGAAAAATTATAAGAACATTACATGAATTTTTACTAAAAAGTTTGTTTGAGGATAAACCTTATATCTAAAGTGCTTGACGTAGTTGTGGCATTAAACTTTGCCAGAAAACTCATCTTATTTCTAATTTATACCAGCTTTTATACTTATTTAATAAAGGATAAAAATCAAGCTTGTACACCCAATTTTAAATTTATAATACTCTGTTTTTGTTAACTAAGTGTACCTGAGATGGTAAAATCAAAGATTAATATTGGATCTTCAGACCCAACGCTTTTGTGCTCTTGGGGATTTAGCAAGTTTTATGCTTGCTGGTGCTGAATTCAGCCAGATTTCTGCAAAAAACACTTACAATTAAAATTAATGATTTTTTGAAATAAAAGTAAAGGTTGGTTTGTATAAGTTTTTATTAGTTGTGACCAAGAGATCAAAAGCAATCCCTTTTAATATCACAAAGCTTAGTATTTAAATGTGTCAAAGATAGAAGTGAGTGAGGTGCAAATTTTAGATTAGGCTATGAATAGCCAAATTAGAAAATATGGAGTTTAGACCTATTTGAGCTCATGAACTTTACCTCACTTTAATAGAATGGCTAGAGGAGGGTTGATACTGGATAGGATAAGTCCATTAGGCAAGGACTTAATATATTTTCCCTTATCACCAGCTGGAAAATTATTTGCACTTTGTGGGACCCCCTCCAAGCCTATAAAATGTGGTGTTCTCCGTTTAAGTGTTTGTAGTAATCTAGAGGTGGAAAGGGGAGGAACATCAGACAGACTCCCTGATTCTGCCACGTGGTCAGTGCAATCTGACTGTTAAACTTGTGCTAATTGCCTGAAAAGTATTAATAAAAGTTTTACCCAAATTTGAGAGGTTCCACTGGGAATTAACCAGGGTCTTTTGGCTGATGTTATCATTATTGACATTCAAAAATGCTCTTATCCCAATATCAGACTTTTAATTATCTGACATTACCCCCTTTAAGCCTATTTTCGCCCCAAACATTCTTCTTTCAAAGCTGAGAGGGCAATTATCCAACATCACCCTCTAAAAAATGTTGGGGGAGAATAGGGCCATAGGAAGCAGCCATGTACCCAGTTGATGATAATTCTTGTAGCCTATGGACTGATAGAATACTCTGCACCTCTCTTATAGATGATGAAAAAATGCCTTTCCAGATTGACCCTAGCTTACCACTTCCAGGAGTGATGCAGATATGGTAATATAATAACATGTCAGACACTTGGAAAGTAGATAGGGGGATTTGAAGCTCATTGGCAGCATGCTCTTCTTTAGTCACCATTTTTGCTAAAGTTTTCATAGCTTTAGATTGGAGTTAGCTTATTTATTGAGCCAATCTTATCATAATTTTCTCCAGTTCCTCAACTCTAGAGGAAAATACATCTTTAACTAAGAGGGCAAGTATTCCTGGTTCCCACCCATACAAGACAATGAATGAGGACATTTCAGGATCCAGTGATGACTAATCCAGTATGCCATAAGAGCACTGGTTAGGAATTGATCCCAGTGAAGTTGATCAGAGGAGACCATTTTATGCAAGGTGAAGACCAAGGTTCCATTGGTTCTCTCCACAGTTCCATTGGTAGAGGGCTTATATGGGGCCAAGAAAAGTTGTTAGGCTCTAATGGAGGTAGCCAGGATTTTGACTACTCTGGAGATGAAATTCTTACCATTATCACAGAGTACCACTTGGGGACAGCCATTGCAAGAAAAAAATAATTTTGATGTAAAAATGTTGTGGTGGCCTTGGCCATTTAGCAGAGAGAGCCAAGGCTTCAACCCACTTAGTAAAGTGGTCAGTGCCTACTAGGATAAATTTATTTTGACTGGTATTCTGTGGGAGGGGACCTACTAAGTCTAGGCTGATGGTGCGGAATGGTTGTTGAGGGGTAGTTGGCTGATATTGGTATTTAGTCTTGAAACTGGATTGCATATTACACGTGTGCAGGCATCTAAGACTTCAACAATAGTTTCCATGACTCCTTCCCAATAGTATCTCTCCCTAATCCACTCATATGTTTTCTTCACTTCCTAATGACCTAGGGTAGAGTGAGCCTTTAGAATAACGGGTAAACGTTCAAAGGCTGTAGATAAGGCAACCACTTTGACCCCACTTGCTTATACAACTTCCTGTTCCCCGCTTTAGTGTTGCAAGAGTGCCAGGCTAACATCTTCTGAATGGGTTCATCATCATTTTAGTCATTAGGGGCCATTAAGAGGCCATATAACCTCTCCGCCTCACTATTATCCAAATGTAGGATAGCAGTTGGGTTAAACCATCAAAATTCATGTGGCGGGTTCCTGCAGAATGTTCAACTTTCACACCATAATGCTGGAGCTTTAAAGCCCAGCGCGCTAACCGCTCAGCAGATTCCTTCATATTATGTACCATTTCAGGAAAGCATGGTTGGTAACAGCAGTGAAAGAAGTGCCATACAAGAAAGGGTGGTAATATTTTTAGCTGAAAAAACAGCAAGGCACTCCTTCTCTGTGATGCTAAGCCACATTTCACTTTTTGATAGCATCTTACTGAAATAGGATACAAGATGATCTACACCATTTTATCCAATTGGGCTAAGATGGCCCCAACAGCATAGTCCAGGGCATCAGTAAATAAGATGAAGAGTTTATTATAATCTGGGTGCCATAGGATAGTACGTTTTTGAAGCAGTTGCTTCAGCGTTTCAAAAACGGCTGCTTGTTCTGTGCCCCAATAAAATGGGATATTTATAGCCAATAGTTAAACAAGAAGCTCACTGAGCTGGTCAAACTTGGGTATGAACTGATGGTATTACCCATCATATCTAGAAATTCCTGAATGTCCCAGAGGTTTGTAGGGGCAGGCATTTTAGAGATAGCTTTGACCTTATCTTGTAATGGCTGGATCCCTTCTTGGGAGAAAGCATATCTGAGGAAATCTTGCTTCTTTTGAAAAAAGGTGCATCTTGACAGTTTCAACTTGATGTAAGAAGCCCGTAGGCGTTGAAATACTTCTTTAAAATGAGCAAGATGATTGGTGAATGTTGCAGAAACTATGGTGATGTCTTCATGATAGTCTATCACACAGCTTAGTTTGAGATTCCTCAGAATTTGGTCCATTGCACATTGGTAGGATGCAGGCACATTACACAGCCCTTGGGGTAGGCGGGTAGGTTGAAATAAGCCTTTACTGCAGAGAGCACATCTTTCCTGACCTTGGGAAGAAAGATCCATTTTCCAATATCCACTGGCCAAGTCCATGGCTGAGAAAAATTTTGAGCTGGAGGGTTGTGCAAGTGCATCATCTATGCGGAGATGATAGCTATTTTTTTTAGTGAGATTAGTTAGCTTATAGTAGTCCATCACTACCCAATAACCTCCATTCTTCTTTTGATCAGCAAGAGAGGAGATGCCCAAGGGCTTTGGGATGGTACTAATAACCCAGCGTCTATAACTGTTTGAGTTTAACCCTCATTTGCTGATCTTCGACCTTGGACTTACAGTAAGGTTTAGATAAAATAGGTTGGGCATCACTAACATCAATGGAGTGGCTCCACCCCTTCATATGCCCATAATTTGTGTTGGTCTTATAGAAAATATCACTATATGTATCCAATAAATAATGCACATGTTTAAGATAATAAGTGTTAGGTCATCTAAGATGTGGACGTTAGGCTGAGTACTTATTATCTAGTCAGTGGGTAAACCCATATCCAACATCAAACCATTAAAGTGAACACTTCTAAGCTCATTGAGGGGAATTAGCAAACTTTTTTTATCACTTGATGTTTTTAACAAGGATGGGTTTGTTAGTAAGGTTCCCAATAGAATATTATTGGATCATTGATGGGTGGGGTCTAGTATACCCATCAACACCTGGGGTTTTATAAAACTTACTCCATCATTTCTTGTTATGTGCAGCAGGCATGTTTGGTGGATCTGTATAGGGATGTTGGCAATGACCACCCGTTGTTTATCAGCCTTGATTATCATTTCCTCTGAAGCATAAAAGGGAATGCCCTCTGAAGCATCAACTGAATTGGGAAACTTTTTGTGTTATGTCCAGAGGTCATGTATAATAAAGGTAAAGCAGAGGAAGGGTATTCAACTAAGCAGGTTTATTCTTCTTTATGGGGTGTTCATTGGTGAAGAGTAAAGGGACTTCATAACCAAGTAGGTAAAGGTAACCCTGTTTCATGTTGCTTTCATTGTCATACTCAATCATAAACTGTGTGCCAATAAGCATGTCTTAAAGCTTTTTTATCCAAGGCCACAGCGGGTGCTGACAAGATGAGATTTCCAATCCAAATAGGCAAGGAGGAGTAGGCTCCAATAGCACAGGTGTTTTTGGGACCCGCCATTCCAAACTTCTGTGTACACTTAAGATCAGGAACCAGCTTAATCTTCTTGATCAGCTTGGAAGAGAGAACGTTCACAGGAGATCCAGTGTCCAAGATAGCCCTAACCCAGACTTTTTGAATAACAACCTCTACCTTAGTTATAGTCCTACCAAAGTTAGGGTGGAGAGCTAACATCTTTTTAAGATGAAGAGTAGAGGCAAGCTTTTTAGATGTTTCAGGGTAGTTATTTTAATGTACTGTAGGATGTGAACATGATGAATTGGTCAGATCACAAAGCAAAACCCTGACTAGCATCACTAGCGGTATCAATCACCTCAGGGCACCCCAGCACTTGATTAAGGAGGGTTCTTGAGGGATTAGGCTTGTTGGGATTTTAACCAGATGAATCCTCCCAATATTATTTTAATTAGGGGTTTTGGATAGTTGGGTGTAATTGCCAGCTAATCACCTAGTTTGATACTATTTAATGTTATATGTTTGTTCGAGTTTAGGTTTGATAGAAGCTGCGTTTGCTGCTGAAATGCCATCCAAAGGTCATTGTGGGAGTTTCCAGCGGAAAGATGATGAATCCATTATGAGGCGCCCAAAATGGTTCCATCATCCAATTTGGAGCACAGGTGACTCATGCTGATGATGCTCAAAGTCTTCTTTAATTAACAAATTTATATATGATTGACCAGCGACTTATGCTGAGGATGGATTGACCTAATGTAATATTTGGTGATCAGAGTTGCGGATCTAAGAGAGAATCACTATGAAAAGTTTACAATCTGATAGAGGTTTTGGAATCAAGAGGCCAATGGGTTTTCCAGAAGATGATTGGCCAAAGAGCACTTGGGCACAGTAGCCCTTAAAGTAGCACAAATAGTCATTCATTCCCTCTAAATTAACATCTCTTGTTTGCATATTTTTCCTATTTGTTTGAAGTAGCAAGAGCCACTAGAGTGGGGAATATAGGATAAGAGATCCCCAAAGGCACAGGTGATCACGCATGGAGTGGATGGCGCTGCCAGCTCCCATACCTCCTCCTTATGAGGAACCAATGGGAACCTGGCCAGCTAGCTACCAGTGTGAGCTGCATATCCACCAACCCTAGCGGGGTGCAGCGTGGGAGGTGCCATAGCCACCCAAGAAGGGGGATGGACTTGCTGGGGCATGCCCAGATGGGTTGGTGAAGGGTCGCGAGGGTGGTGCAGCGCAGAGGTGCCTGAGCTGCCCAGGAAGGGGGCAGGACTTGCTGGGGCGCATGCTGAGGATGCCTGGGGCTAAAGGCAAAGCCATTGGTGGTTAGTTGGTAGGTTGGACGCAGGACTTATAGGGGTTAGTACACCAATGAAGGCAAGATAGCAAAGGGCCACCAGTCTTCATACTGGTTGGCCTGGCACACTAGTGGAGCCCAAGGTCAATTTTGCAACAAGGCTTTATCTACTACTTCAGGATTCAGCCAATCTGGTATACCTACTTCAACTGGAGCTCCTAGAACATAATAGTCAATGTCTTCATAACCCCCTTCAGACTCTTCATCCAAAGGGTTGTACACAAACTGGGTGAATGCTAGAAGAGCTGTCAGAAGTGGAGACCATAAATTTAGTAGCTGGGGACCCATCCACAGCGACGATCATTGGAGAATTAGGTAGCTAAGCTTGAGCAGCCTTATCCTTAAGCCCATGGTTGTTGGGAGAGACTGTCACCAAAGGGAGAGGTTTGGGCTACCTCATGGCTACAGGTTTTAAATTAGAGTTGGCTGGAGGAGATAGCGTCATGGGGGTGGATGCTTTAACTATGCCAGCTTTGGGTTGATCAGTGGCTGTGAGCCTTGAGGAAACAGGTGGTTGAGCTTTTCAACCTGGTTGTTAAACATAGTTTTGGTGGGGGTGAATGTCATCTAGGAAAGGGGTTTAGGCTTAGGAGCAGGCTTTGGAACCACTTGGAGAGATTTGTTAGATGGCACAAGCTGATCTTGGTGGCAAGATGAGGGCCAGAAGCGTTGCCTCATTACTTATGATGAACTTTGACTTACTGGCTTGAGAACCTCAGGTTAGCTGGGTGAAGGAAGATCAGGTTTGAGCTGCACTGCAGGTGCTGGGCTCAGAGTAGTAACCAGAATAGGGGTCAACATAGCCTCCTTAATGGGGCTTCAGTTGAGCACTCCTTAATGGTTTAAACCTGGGTTTCATCACAGCTTCATTTGTTGTTGCACAGGTACAAAAATCAGCAATGCCTAACAAGGCCTCTTTTATGTCATGGACGTTTTTAAACATTTTCTTTATGGAGATGATATGCTGAGCAAAAAAAGGTTGGAAAGCTAACCCAGTCAACATGGCTGCGATGGCATCATCCAGGTTTAACATGCTAGATGTTAACAACCTCTGAGCAACAAGGTAGAATCGCTCACCAAAGGCAGTGCTCCATTTATTTTCATACATACTAAAGCGCATATAAGCCTGTTTTTTCCTAATTAAACTATGTTTGGATCCAAATTGCGCTATAAAAGCTTCTTTACCCTCAGCCCAGGTGTGTAGAATATCCATATAAGGGATCATCATTTTTGAGCCAAGTGACTTAAATGAGAAAAGATGTTCTTGACCTTCTGGTGGTCAGTCATACTTTCCATGACTGCTATTTAATGTATAAGAACAAAGTAATACTACCCTCACCAGGGTGAACTTGTCCTTCAAGGGACATTTAAATGGGTGCTGTTCAAGCTTTTTAAGTCTTGATAAAGCACTTGCTAGTTGTTGTTTAAGGGCAACTAGCTGGGTTTTAGAAGCAGAGGGGAAGTTGCAAGGGTTATTCACCACAACACCCTCCATTTTTGATAATTGATTGTGGTGTACTACCCTCTGTAGTGAGCACCACTTGTTGGACTCTGGGCTGGGTTTAGGATTGCTGGTGCTAATTTTTCTTAGAGTTCAACAATATTGCAGGAGAAAACTAATCTATAATTCTGAAATAATTAAAGGGGGTTTGTTCACTGCTAGTTGTAATAAAAAATACTTGAAAGTGGAAACTAAAAAGTAAGGGTTTAGAGGTTTTTATTAGTAGCTGTAAGGGTAAGCAAAAAGAACTCTATTAGTAATTCTATACATAATATTTAAATTGGCGAGGCATAAAGTTCATATCGCTTAGTAAAGTCCAAATTAGTAAAAATTGTAATTTGACCTATCAGATTTCAGAAAACTCATCTCATTTTTGATGAAATGACCAATGAAAAGTCGATTGTTAGTATGATGTGATCATGAGATAACAATTTAATATATTTTACACAACAGTGGGAATGAAAATATTTTTACCTTGCAAAACCCCTTCAGACCCTATAAAAGAGGCTGACCTCCGCGAGGTAGGTTGTGCTAAATTTGTAGTGGCCTGGGGAAGAGCCTCTGATGGGCTCTCCATATTTGCCACATAGTTGATGTAATTTGATTATCTGACTTTGGGGTATTGAGGCAAGTATTATTACTAAATTTGTTGCTTTGATTCAAAGGATTCCAATATGAGCAGCTAGGGTCTTTTGGCCAATTTCATCCTCATTTTCCTCCATATTATGGACCACTACACTCTTATTATATAATCAAACTTGTAATTGTTTGCCAATATGGATGAACAAAGAGAACTCCCCCTAAAGGTGATGACCATTACAACCTCCTAAGCAATGATAGGATAACTATTCTTACAACTGAAGAATACCCCTCTGTCTTGAAGGTCATAAGCACTACAATTATCACCATGAATGGTAAAATGATAGCTTTCTCATCATTTATGTGCTGCCTCACACAAAGTTTGCCCTATATGTGTATGCCTTATAAAATGTGTGTTGTGGTTATATTTGTTTTCTTTTTGTCTTGTTTTTTATAGTTTTTTAGGATCCAGGGATCTAGGATATTTGGCCAGCTTGACCTTTAGGACCAACATATCATTTTATTTTTGTATTCTTAAAAAGCCATAATAATTTTAGGACAAAGGTGAGCCAAGAGAAAATTTAGCTGCTGGTAAGGGTATTTGGATACTCCCAACAGCAAATCCAGACTGCCAGGTGACACCCCACCCTTAGTAATTAAGACAGGGTAGATGGTAGAGTGGTAATAAATTTTATATGTGGGTAAAGGTGAAGAGGGGGTGGTATCAATATTTTTCAAAATGCTATATTCCAGAAAATTGAACATACAATCTCACCATAGTATCCTTCTTTTGACACTCTAATTGTTTATTTTATATAAGTGTAATAAGAACAGAAAATTTTCTAATATAAAATTTAGAGAGATAAAAAAAGAAAATAACCTAACACCTTACCATTAGCAGGGTGCTGAGTTTTATGTTAGGTTTGGAGGGGAAAAGTTACTAAACTAAATTTTATACTAGTGTCAGTTGCTAATTTCTACACTTTAACTATCTTTAAATACTGAGAAGGTTTTCAAAATAACCTGTATTTTAAAAACGTTTTTCTCCACTTTCTGTGGTATCTGTTTACTAGATCTATGATAAAGTGTCTTTGATAAATTAAATTTTAAGTAAACCATTTTAATGTTTTATAAAATATTTTTATTTTTAAAAAATCACACTTTTCACAATTTTCTAATAGAATATTATATTGTCATGGGAGATACATAAGTGTACTAAATTGAAAAGCTCTAGCTAGTCTGGAAGTATTAAAAATTAATTGCAAGATTCCACTGAGACAGATAAACAGACAGACAGACTAGAGCCCAATATGGGAGGTATAGCACTGGATTGTTGATATAGTAAATACTATAAAAACAGTACATAAACTAAACTCTGAATTAAAGTTAATTATTAATCTTTAAATAGTAAAAAATAGAAAGCAGATTTAAATACTAGATTCAACTTATGTGATCAAGAATAAACAAACTTTAGAAATTAAGGTATAGACTTAACTAAACTTAAAAAGCAATTGAGGTGGGTCAACCTTGGAACAAATATACCAAACCAGGTTTTGTTTATAGCCAGTACATGTTTCAAACATGTGGCAAAAAATTTTGCACTAGAGTGTAATCAGTAATTACTCTGCCAGGCTAACCACCATTAACTTAACTAAAACTAACTATGAAATAAAAGGAATTGATTAGCAGAAAAATGGTAAAATAGAGAAGTGGTAACATAGTGGGGTGGTTCCTAATTCCATTCTGGTCAAGTTTTGATTAAACAGGTTTAAATACCAGCACAGGCTTATAAACTTGGCGTGGTATATTTGTCCCAAGATCAACCCACCTCATTTATTAAAAATTTTAAAAATAAAAAGGAAAGCAACTTTAATCATAAGATAATTTGATTAAGATTAACTAATATTAAAAACTAAAACATAATCATATCTAAATCTAATTCTTTATTAAGTTGAATAGATATTAAGAAATGATAATCATATTGATATTCAAATACCTTTTCTATAAACTTTACTAGTTGTTAAAATAATTTGCCCTCTGTACCTTTCATTGTATATTATCAAACTAGCAAAATTGCTTTAGCTAGCTACATTATTATTGTTAAAGTGAAGATACCCCAGTGGGGACCATCTAGTACTAAAAAAAAGATACCCCAGTGGTGAAATATGGACTCACTATCACTGCCTCCCTGAGTTTGATCCCAGTAGATGAACTTTGGGTAGGGGACAATTATGACTGTGTTGGTTTTGTGCACCAATGCCCTGAACTGAAATAGCAAATAGCAAGACATTCCATGGAGTTCCTGGCCCATCATACACCATGCATAGAGGGTTTCTGGGCTTTATCATCCATTTCCATTGATTTGAATCCCCTTCATTGGTGCAGTATTGTCCTCAAGTTGGCCCACCTCAAATTAAATAAAAAATTATAGATTTACTGTTAAGATTTAAAGAAATGTGAATTTAAGCACCATTCTGTTAGTTCCAAGGATTAAGTAAACCACCATCTACTTGGATAAAAACTGTTTAAATTACTTATTTTAGAAATTAGTTTAGATTTTATATAATAAATACTAATATCCATTACTTGTGCTTTGCTATAGTATCTATAGTATTTCAGATGATTCAGATCAATTAATTTAAACTTTATACTATAGATTAAACTCTCAGCTATAACAATATAGCAAATACCATCAAATTATAATGGATACTTACTAGATATATATAAAACTTATTTACTATAAATTTTCAAAAATCCTTTTTAGTGCTCACCTACATCACATAAAAAAACCTACATACCATATTTCAAGTTTTTATGTTAGTATCTCTTTGGAGATTTTGTGATAAGTCAGTCAGTGGTATTTCTCTTTTATATATATAGACAAGATAGATTTAGATCTCCCTTACTTTCTGCCTAGGCCCACACATTGTTAAAAATGAAGCTGAGAAGCTCCCTGACCCCCTTCCCCCTCTACCATGGTCATCTAACAGTTTGCCATTAACAGCCTGGTTAGTTAGTTAGTTTAAGTTAGGTTTAGGTGTCATTTTGCTCATTTAAGCATTCTAGACCATTAGTTTTTTATTATTCTCTTTTCAGTAATGTCAATTCCCTGGCCAGCTTAAATATTATAAACAGCTACATAAATTTAGATTAAATGATTAAACTGCAATTAGATAAAATTGATTGTTTCAGAACTTGAACAACTAATCTTTATGAAATTTAAGTCAAGAGCCAAAAGTTGAGCTTATTATGCTAGAGGAGGTATTTTTATGATCAATTGGGTTTTTGATTCAAAGTTTTGATTTAGATTAACTTATAAAGAGCCAAATGACCACTAACCACTTAACAAAGCCATTTAAATATTTTATCAACTATATATCAAACTGCTCAGCTGTAACATTATACAATTTATCATCAAAAAATATAAGATTTTCATTTGTTATATAAAAGATTTTCTACTATGAAAGTAAATAATTTTAAAGTATATAAACTTCAAGTGGGTGAGTGCACCATAACTCACCAAAGTTTCATCACAATTTGATGAATGGTTAGAATATCATAGGTTTTAAACAAATGAACTGATTATCTTTAACTGACTTTAATTAAAAAGGTTTTTCAATTCAGATCTGTATATATTTTGTTCTTCCTATGTTTGTTTACACATAACTCTGAAACTACAGGACCAATTTGGATGCCTTTATCTCTAATAATAAAAGCAAGTGTGTATGTATGCATACTATAAGCCAAAACTAGAGCATGTATAACTTTAAACTTTGTATATAGATGGATGGGAGGGGGTCTGTGTGCACCTCTAAGCCAGATTTTAATTTTAGTAAGATAAAAAGTTTTATATAGTATGTGAAAATCTTATAAGTTTTTGATGGAAATTGGATATTGTTACAAAGAGAAAGTTTGATATTTGGTTAATTTGTTAGTTTAAATGGTTTTGGCAAGCAATTGGTATTTTTGAGTTGATTAATAAGCTTAACAGTTTTAATAAAGCAGTTAGTGATCATTTAATTTAATAAGTTAATTAGATTTGGTAAATGGTTGGTGGTTTTGGTTGTTTCAATAGATTTAGGTTTGTTTTACAAATATGAAACATATGGAAATTGGTTGATTTTGTATATTCAATGATTTTAGTTATTAATATGTGGTTGGTGGTTTAGGTTTTGATTTTTTTAAGTTTAGATCTGCAAGTTGGTTAGTTATTGGTTGATTTGGTATGTCCAATGGTTTTAGCTAAGCAGTTTGGTAGTTTATCAACATGGATTATCTGATAAAGTTTTAACACCATAGAAAAGCATGGGAACCTTGATGTTAGTTTTATATAAATTAAAAAAACCTGCCCAATTTGGTTTTCATAATTAGTAAAATACTTTTAGCAAGTTAAGTTAAAGTAGTTTAGTAGTTTGGAAGGTGTGTCACAAACACAATGATTTTAAATATAGAGAGATGCTATGGGTAGCAGTTTGGTGTTATCTGATTAATTTGATAGGTTTAGTTATTTGACTGAGCGTTGATGGTTTTTGGTTGCTTCAATAGAATACAGTTTAGTTTTGGGAGTGATTAGTTATTGGTTGATTTGATAATTTCAGTTAGTTTTAGCTGAGCGATTAATGGTTTTTACTTGCTTCAATTGAGCAAACTAGATTTGGTTGAGTAGTTATTTCTTAACTATAAATATGATCTAAGTTAATAGATTCAAATTGCCTGAAATCTATAAACACTGTAGCAAAGCAAGGTAATGAATGCTAGTTTTTCAAGAAAAGAGGATGCTCCAACTTAGGTCCCATTTTACTTTTGTAAATTTGGTCCAGTATCTGATCATTAATTTAGTAAGCATATTAAAATAAACTCAAAACCAATTAATTTCAATTTTGGGTATGTTTATTGCTGGTAAAACTTTATTCTGTCATTGATTAAGTGATAGCTTTGAAGCAACTTTTGATATATGTTCTATGGCTGAGGGTATGTTAAAATCCAGAAAAGTATGAGATCATTGTGGGATGAGCTTAAATTATTATAGTTGGCTATCATTTTACACAAGTATACCAATAAAATAAACTAAAATTAATAAAATGAATTATTGTAAATGGCAATCAGTAAATTTAGCATAGAATGAGCAAAAAGATAACTAAATTTAAATAAATTGCTAGTATATTTGTTTATGAGATACTAAATATAATATATACAATGAGTTCTATTTTTATAGAGAAATAGTGTGGGTAAAAAAAGGATATATAATATAGGGTTTTTTTAAAAAATTGTAAAAAAGATCTACTTTTAGAAATACACTAATTTTAGGAAAAAAAGAAAAGGGGTAAATTTTATTTTTGGAAAAAATAACCTTCTTCAGAAAAATGGAAATAAGAACCTCCTATAAAGATGCGTGACAGCTCCCCCTTTTAGGTTGAGCACCACTAGTGTTAAAAAAGAACCTCATTTAAAAAATGCACTAAAAAGTATAAAATAATTGAGAAGTTATGGCTCATCAATAAAACTCTTTTTGAAGTCAATATAGTATTTTAACTGACTTATAATAGGTTTTTATAAATATATATACTCAGCACTGTATATTCTAAGTTGCTTATAGTTTACACTTGGACCCAATCCAGACATAAGATGTAATTTGTATTTGTGAGCAAAATTCTATAAGTCAGGTTGGAAGTTGGTACCAACTTCAAAAAGGGCTTTATTGAGGAGGCATAATTTTATAATTGTTTCATACTTTTTAGTGTTTTTTTAAAGGAAGTTTTTTTCACATTTTTTTATTTATATAGATTTATAAGTAAACTTTATTCACTGATGATACACTCTACCTTAAGTTATAATAGCAAAAATGATTCAATTTTACCATATGGTAAAAACCTTAAGTGTATGATATATGCCTTATGGCTGAAGGTTGTTAGAAATTCTTAACATTTTATCTACTGTTAGATAGGATACTATCATTTTGTTTTTTCATCTAACTTTTAAAAGATTAATACCTGAGATGGTTAGATTACTTAGGTAATGGTTGGATTAGCCTAACTAAAATTGTATATGACAGCAGGCAAGTAGTTGGTAGATAGATTAGATTTTATGATTTAGATTAAATTAGGTAGCATTTTAGTTACGGTTGGTTAGGAAATCATTTTAATAATAATTCATTATAAATGTATGTTTATTTTAACATCTACTCATAGACTATCTACCAATCTCATATAAACTTGACACAAATATTCTATAATATATATATATATATAATTGTTCAGTTAAATTGAGTAGTTCAATGATTCAGGTATAAGGTTGCCAGTTTTTACTTATATAGTTTTTATTAATTAGTTGATATTATCAGTCAATTATATTGTAAACTTCCAGATAACTATCTATAATACCTCATTTTATTTACTTGGCTGATTTAATTGGTCAATCTATAGTAAATTTACTGATTGCCATCTACAAAAATTTATTTTAGATCTAGTTGACTTAATTGGTCAATCTATAGTAAATTTACTGATTGCCATCTACAAAAATTCATTTTATATCTAGTTGACTTAATTGGGCACTCTATGCTAAATTTACTGATTGCCATCTATAATAATTCATTTTAGATCTAGTAGATTTTATTGGTCAAACTGTACAAAAATTCACACCCATAGTAAATTAAGCTAATTATGCTATGATCTTATACTTGAACATGCCCCCAGCCATAGAACATATATCATGTCAAAAGTAAAAATAAATTTAGGCTGATTATTCAGCTAATAAAGGCCTCCAAATATTAGTCACCACAGAATAACCATATTCAATAACTAGACTACCTTAAAATACTAGAGAGGAGACTCTTAGGATCTATACTATATGCAATCATGACGTCTTACGATTGTTACTGCAAGCACTCCTAGGTTTTTACTCATTTTACATTAGAAAGAAGAATAGCTAAGGGACCAAATTTAAAACCCAGCTGGTTTATGGCTTTTTGAACCCCTATTAGCTTGTGGTTACAGATCTGCACAACTAGACCCAGAAATAGAAAAGTTGAAAGGAGATTTTATAGTAACAAAGGGCTCTTAAAAATAATTGTGGGAGATATTGCTAACCTCATGACTTTAGGTTATCTATATATATAAAAATGAATGTCTGTCTGTGTGTGTCTGTGTGTATGTCCCGAATGCATCCCTATACCATTCATCCAATTGTGATGAAACTTTGGTGAGTTGTTGTGTGCATGCCTGAGAAGGTTTATGAATTTTAAAAAATATTATTTTAATAGTAAAATAAAAAGTTTTATATGTAACAAGTGAAAATCCTATATATTTTGATGGTATTTGCTATATTGTTACAGCTGAGCAGTTTAAATTTGTTTGATTTGATATTTTAAATGGTTTTGTTAAGTGGTTAGTGGTCATTCAGGTATTTAACAAATTTATCTAAATCAAAACTTTGAATCAAAAGTCCAATTGATTTTAAAAATACCTCCTCTAGCATAATCGGCTCAGCTTTTGGCTCTAAACTTCAACTCTATAAAAAGGTCAATTGTTCGAATCCTGGCGTAATCTATATATATAAAAGCAAATGTGTATGTGTGTGTGCGCGATGCCCAGCCAAAAATAGAGCATGTAGAGCTCTGAAAATTTAGCTATAGGTGGACGGGAGGGGGTCGTGTGCACCTTGAAGCCCGATTTTTAATTTTCATAGTAAAATAAAAGCTTTATATGTAACAAGTGAAAGTTTTATATGTTTTTAATGGAAATCGGTATATTGTTACGGCCAAGAAGTTTGATATTCGGTTGATTCGGTAGTTTAAATGGGTTTGTTGAGCGGTTGGTGGGTTTGTGTTGATTAATAAGCTTAACAGTTTAAATAAAGTTAGTGCTTGGTTGATTTAATAAAGTTGATTGGTTTTGGTAAGTAGTTGTGATTTTGGTTGTTTCGATACATTTAGTTTTGGTTTACGAAGCGGTTGGTGATTAGTTGATTTTAAATCTAATGGTTTTAGCTAAGTGGTTTAGTGGTTTAGTTAATTCGATAGGTTTAATTGGGTATGGCTGAATGGTTGGTAAATTTATATTGATTAAGTATAATTTGATTACTTAATTTTATCAATAACCATCTACAAATATAAAAAAATAAGATTATCAGATGAACTTTAAGCCCACAAACAAATCTGTGTAAACTGGGTATCAACAAGAATTAATCTTGAATTTTATTTACAAAAGAATCAGTATGTTAATTTGTTTATATAGATGCATTATCTCGAGCAAATAACCAAAAATTACCAAAATTGGCACAAGTATTCTATAAAGTTTGGGAACGGAATGCTAATATGTAATTGTTTAATATAATCATATATATTTAAACATCAGTTCTATATAAGATCTAGAACGTATATTTCTAATGGTAATTATATAGCAATTTGGCTGTGTATTTTCATGTTCATTTAATTCAATAGTTTCATAGGCTTTGATATTTAGTTGGTAGTTTTTGGCTGTTTTGTAAGTTCAATAATTGGTTTTTGCTGAGTGGTGGTTTATTTTTTGGTTGATTCGATAGGCTCAATAGTTTCAGATAAGAGATTGATGGTTTAGTTAATTTGACAGGCTTTATTGATTTTAGCTCAGTGGTTGGAGGTTGGAATTTTTAATAGGTTTAATGGTTTCTGAACTTATTGATAGCTATCTACCAATATAAAAGCCAAAATAATTTAGAATCTGATTGATTTGATAAGTTTATTTTATTTGGCCAAGTGGTTGATGGTTTTTGGTCGAATCGATAGGATACAGTTTAGCTTTGGAGGTGATTAGTTATTAGTTGATTTGATAAATTCAGTTAATTTTAGCTGAGTGGTTAATATTTTGGTTGCTTCGATAGGATACAGTTTAGCTTTGGAGGTGATTAGTTATTAGTTGATTTGATAAATTCAGTTAATTTTAGCTGAGTGGTTAATGGTTTTGGTTGCTTCGATTGAGCAATTAGATTTGGCCGAGTAGTTATTGATTAACTATATATAAAATCTAAATTAATCAATTCGAATCACCTGAAATTCTATAGAAACCGTAGCGAAGCACGGGCAACTCCGCTAGTCTATATATATATAAATGAATGTCTGTCTGTCTATGTGTATGTATGTCCCGAATGCATTCCTATACCATTCATCCAATTGTGATGAAACTTTGGCGAGTTGTTGTGTGCATGCCTGAGAAGGTTTATGAATTTTAAAAAATATTATTTTAATAGCAAAATAAAAAAGTTTTATATGTAACAAGTAAAAATCCTATATATACTTTGATGGTATTTGCTATATTGTTACAGCTGAGCAGTTTAAATTTGTTTAA
>JAKSZP010014860.1:0-82819 GCA_022478985.1 Massospora cicadina | reverse complement strand
TTGTAAACCGGGTGCATGGTCAGTTCCTCTGGCCGTATACCCCTCTGACAGGATCTTGAGGGGGCCTTGTCAGGATTCAAGATAGAAATTGTATCAAATTCCCATCTTTCCAATCAGGCTGTGCCGGATCAGTCATCAAACATAACTGAGCTAAAACTACTTCAGGATCATCCTCACCTATTCCTGAGTCACGTGGGGCGGCCTTTCCAACCATCCAGTCAGATGAGCGACGCTATCCATTAAGGACACCCTCAAGGAGGCAATTTCAGAAGATCAATAAAGATCCTGATTGGATGAGACCCCAAAGATCCTGAAGGCACTGAGTCCCAACACACCCTATAAATATCGAAGCCTTTTATTTAATAAGATATTTGGTATTCTAACTCATTTTTCCGTTTCCTCCTTGGTGCTCTTTCCAATTTTTCCAGCTTTGAGCCACCATGAACCCCAGTGCCATTCCAAAGAACTGTAGTGCTTACAGCTGTAATCTTCATTTGATGCAGCCTCAGCTATTGTACTACCATATCATTCAGAGTTTGATTGTGAGTTCAAGATCACCGTTGATCTGATGCATATATCTTATCCCATTTACCCTTTGACTTTATGGGAGGAAGCGGACTTAGATTTGTGGGTACAAAGCTTTTAGCTAAAGGTGCAATATGTATTACGTACCTCCCCAGTATGCTCTCCTTTCACTATGTGGAAAAGTCATATGGTACCAAACGTCCATGTGTAGACTATATGAATCTCAACAACGTCACAATATCAGATTTGAATCCCATCCCATTGGACTCACAGATTGATAAATATTTGGAGAAGGCCCGAGTCTTCTCCAAACTGGACTGCTTAAATTTTCAATCAGATCTGGATTAAGAAGGACAAGGAGTGGCTAACCGCATTCTGCACCCAAAAAGGAATTTTCCAGATTTGAGTCATGCATTTTGGGCTGAAAATGACCCAGATATCTTCCAAAACTGTATATATGCGGCTCTGAGTACCTGCTGGATGTGTGCGCGGTAGCTTACATGGATGATATCCTGGTGTTTTGCCTTGATCAGAAATTCTATGCTATACACTTGTGGTAAGTGGTGGAGTTTTTATGGCAGCCAACCTTACGCTGAAAATCAGTAAGCTTAAGTTCTTTGTGTCCCAGGTCACCTTCCTGGGCAAAATTTTGTTTGACTAAAGTCACATGATAACCCCAGACAAGGAGAAGGCAATTGCAAGTGGTTCACCCCAACTTCAGTTAAGGAATTGAGGAGTTTTTGGGGATATTTAAGTTCCTTAAGAAATTTGACCCAAATCTTTCTGAAGTTGTGGCGCCCTTGTATATGGCAAGTGATGCAAGAGTGCACAGTGGTCCACAACTTTACAGGATGCATTCCAAGTGGTAAAGTGCATCCTGTTGTCCACGTCCATCCTTTGTCATGTCGATTCCAAAAAAGAGTTTATTGTGGATTTTGATGCCTACAACTTTGCCATAGTGGCGGCCCTATTACAAGTAGACGAAGATGGAATAGAGTATCAGGTGTAATATTTTTCCAGGAAGATGTCTCTGCCTGTGTTAAACTACACCAGATATAATAAATAGTTATTAGCATTGGTTAAGGTGCTGAAATATTGGCGTCAGCACCTACATGGCTCAACCCAACCCTTCTGTGTACATATTGATCACCGTGCCTTGATGTACTACAGCGCACCTCATGTCTTGACCCCATGGCAGACCCGCTGACATGAGACCCTGGCCCAATTTGCATTTTCTGTGAGTTTACAAAGGGCAATGAGAATGGTTTGGCCGATGCATTGAGCTGAAACCCTGCACTAGCTCCCAATCCTAAGGAGTAGAAGTACACAACACCCACTTGATGATTTCCCCAGGTAAGATTGTGTCTCAACTTCCCTTTCCCTTGGCCCACGGGCCAGCACTTGCTCCCCTGGAAAATGCGGAGGAATATGGTATGTTCATAAAAGGTAGTACTTTCACAGCCGTTGTTGGCTAAGTATACTATGGTCCTAGCCAAGAGCAAGTTGAATCAAGAAACCATGAACAGTGGATACCACGTCAAGGACAAGATGGTGTGGTTTTGGGGGCGCCTATGAGATCCTACATGTTTCTTCCCCTGTAATTATCCAGGATCATCATGATGGGATAGCCGTTGTCCACCATGGAAAAGCAAATACTCTTGAGTTTATTTTCTGCACTTACAAATTGAAGGAATTAGACTAGCAGTTTTCCAGGTATTGTTTAGAATTCCTGGTCTGCAACCAAATAAGGCCAAATTTCCAGACCCTCGCAGAGTTGTTGGTGACAGTTCAAAAGGCTAAAGGGCCTTGGACTTCCTTGTTGTGATTTTATTGTGGAGTTACCTTCTTATGAAGGCTCTGACGCCAACATGTTAGTGGTGGAACTTTTTACAAAGTTCGCCCACTTTACCCCTTGTAGAACCACAGTAACCGCGGCTTAAATGGCTATGCTCTTTGTAACTCACATGTTTGCTCTTCAAGTTCCCCAAAAGATAATTTGTAATTAGGGGCCCCAGTTTACCTCTGTCTTTTGGTAAGATTTATGTAAGACTCTTCAGGTTTGCCTCTGCCGTTCAACTGCCTATCACCCCCAATCAGATGGGCAGATTGAACGAGTGAACCAGTGCCTAGAACAGTTCCTGCGGTGTTACACAATGCACAGATCATTCAGATTGAGTTTCCCCTCTCCCCATGTCCCAATTCAGCTATAATAACGCCCAGCATGCATCAATCGGTTGTTCCCACTTTTTCACCAAGTATAACTTCAACCCCGCCTTCAACATGGAGCCAAGTTGTGGATCCAAGGTGCAAGCTGTGGTAGATTTTGTGAAGAAAATCAAGAAATTACAACAAGGGGTGAACACCAGTTTGGATGCGGCCATGCAGGCTTACAAGGAGAACGCAGATGGTAATACAAGTTAATCCAGCATACAAGGAAGGAGAATTTGTGATGATGGATGCTAAAAACATCCCAATCAAGCAACTATACAATAAACCGAGACCAAAGAGGATTGGGCTTTACCACATTGTCAGAAAGGTGGGCTATACCTCATACCAATTGGATCTTCCCTCCTCCTGAATCTTTTAAAGTCTTCCAAATAATAAGCCTACGTTGCTTGAGGGTCCCCACCAGAGACTCTTGAGGCTTATCTTGTGGATAGGGCGCTGGAGTGGGAAGTGGAGGAGATTGTAGCCTCCTGTTGAGTAAGAAGAAAGCTCAAGTATCATGTATCCTGGAAAAAAATTTCGTAGCAGAGAATTGTTGGGTCCAAACGCACGGCTGCGCCCATGCCCAAGGTTTTTGTAGTGCTCCATAAGCGTTTCTCTGAGGCTGCAGGATCTGAGTTCAAGCAAGCCATCACTGCCATGAAGTTAGCCCATGACTAGAATAATTTTTCCTTGGCGAATGCCCCTGAAGAGGGGTGGAGACAAAAAAAGTGGAGAGGGTAATGTCATGTTTATATGACTTTAATGAGGGAACCAACTGCCAAGACAAGGCTGGACGTCAGAAGTCCAAAAAGGTCAGGCTGCAGGACCTCCCTGACTTAAAGCAAACCTTGGATTAACGCTGGGTGCGGGCCAGATATCCTAAGGTTGGTCCAGGGGAAGTGTGTGATACCCAGCCCAGCATTACAGCAGGGGCTTTAAAACGCACTTGTTATCTTCTTAATGATGATGGGTCAGTTCAGTTGCTCGGAGAACAGGGACTTGAAACCCATTCAATCTTTAATACTTTTCAAATTGGGTTGGATAAGCTTGCAATCAATAACTCAAGTTCATTTTTTCTCAAGCTACAGTACCTGGCCAATGGTAGGGTGCGCTGACTGGTTCATTTAGGTTTGGCACCATTTTTTTCAAATTAATGACTTGCTTCCCCTTATTTAATTTATGGTTCTTGAGTCCAACTTTCCTCGTTAATCATTTTCTTATTAATAAAAATTCCGTTAGTTTACTTTTTAATAATTTAACTTGGGTAAACCTGTGCGTGGACCTCTTTGGGGAGGTCTTAACATGTCAGTTGTTTCTTTTACAAAATAAATTACTGCATCTGGTGCACCGCTGGGTCACCCTGGTCCCCTCCAGACCAAGGCACCCAAGCACGCCCACCCAGATCTCCACTTGATAAAAACTTACCTTTGGGGTCCACCCAAATTCTGTTTAGTTTGCTATTAATAAGTATATACCGCATTGTACACCCTTGTCCTATATTACTTTAGCTCCAGCACCTCCGCGGGGCTATTGTAAGTCTTGGGGAGTGTCCTTTGGCTCTTGATTGAGCTATCTTTCCATTCCTGAATAAAAGACACCAAAGAGGATGGCGGTACTCCTCATCACCCAGGGCGATCTCGCTCACGTAGTTGATGAGCAATGGGTGACAGCCCATCTGCTTCAGATCCCACCCCCAATTCCCTCACTCACCTCAGCAGAACTGTTGTGGGGAATTAGAGAAATCTGTGCTGAGATTATTGAACTGAAATTGGCTGAATCTAATTTGGGTGGCAATCTGGCTGATGGCTGAGACTTGAATGGCTATAAAAGCATGAAGAATGAGATATCAGCTGGATCGCCCAAAAGTTTCAATTTGATCCCTAAAACAGTAGAACAAATATCAGGCACTATCAATGAGGGTTTGAAGCCCTCTGATAGTAATTCAGGAATTGTGCCCAATGTGCTACTGCCGACTGAACAAATGGTTAAACAATTGAGCGCGGGTGGGTTGGCCGCCCCAAACCTGTTCCCAACCAAATGGTCCCATCCCTATATGGGATGGCTTTGGGGGATTCCCGCCACTCATCAGGCCAAATGCCATCATGCTAACTGTCAGAAATAAAGTTAAGCCTTGGTCCAGATGCTTGAGGTTGAACCAACAGAGACTTGGCCCACCGCCAAATTTTGTGATGTTGGTTTCCAAAGAATAAACCCCCCACTCCCGACCAATTCAGCAGTTAGGCCAAATTTGTGGATCCTGACCGCGCCTTATCACTACCCAATTGACCACTATTCAATCAGTTGCAAGGCACTGAGAAAATTGTTGGTCGAGTTTTTTACTTTCTTTCTCAAATAAAATTTTATAAAAAAACCCAAATTTTTATTTCTTCCTTCCTGACCATGTCCCAGATGGCATTTTCCTGGTGGTCTGCACTCCGCACTCTGGGTGGGCCTTACCAATTCTTTTGGTTACCATGGCTCCCTCCATTGCTGATTGGTTTCAATGAGTCCGAGTTATCATTCCCAGAGTTAACTATTAACAATTCTGTTCAAGCCCAGATGAAGGAAAAAATTTTCCCAGCCCTAGTACTTCCAATTTTCGCCCCAGCAAAGAACCCTGACCCTGGCCCCAACCCACCTATTATTTCTTCAGTTGCCCATGAGTTGGTTGTATCTCCCAATAAACAGAATTCCACTTATTTCCTTGTACCTATGAGAATTAGTATCGGTTCCCATCATGTCTCCTTCAAAGCTCTGTTGGATACCAGAGCAGTGGGGAATTTCATGAGTGTTGAGTTGGAACAACAACTGAAACTAGATATGGATGTGGGCTCCTCAGTAATGGTGGCCTCCTCTGCTTATCAGTCTTTGTATATTAATCGTCGTCCAATATATTTCTCAATTCACCAATATACCTTCGGTGATCTTTTTTTGGCCATGCCAAACTTGGTATTCCTGGTGATCTTGGGTGTGTGATGGTGGCGCTGACAACGTGTGAGAATTCATTTAGAATCTAATACGTTGTCATTTGCCAATGACAATTCAGAGGGAGAGTTCCCTCTGATCAATACTCTCAAGAAAATCCAAGGAACTAGCTCTATCACCACCCTAGTTACTTCTGCGGGAATTCCGGCTGAGTTTCCCAAAAACTTAATGCCATAATGCAGAATTTTCAACATGGAAAAGGCAGATCGTTTGACAAAACATACTAGGTATGATTGTGGATTTCAGACAACCGTGGAGTTGGTGAACATCAATTGCCTGTTGTATCCCCATACAGCGGAGGAAAAGGTTGCACTCAACACCTGGGAGGATGATATGTTAAAAAAAGGCTGGTTGTTCAAAGAAACCTCCCCCGTCGCCTCCTCTATTGTCTTTGTAAGAAAATTGGATGGATCGCTCCACCCTTGCATGGATTATGGTCATCTGAACAAAATAACAGTTACAGATCCCTACCCATTGCCCCTGGAGCAGACAATCAGTCAGGCAATTTCCAAATCCTGGGTGTTCAAAAACTTGATCTGGTAAACGCTTTTAACCAGATTTGAGTAATGGAAGGACAAGAATGGCTTACCCCAATTTGAACGAGGCGAGGTATTTTCAATTTTACATAATGCCCTTTGGGTTGAAAAATGCTCCCGCTAAATTTCAACAAATGATTGACAATGCATTAGGGGATCTCCAGTTCTCCTGTGCTATTGCATATACTGATGATATCCTAGTCCATTCCCCAACTCCTAAACAACACACTATTGACTTAGAAGCAGTGGTGTTTGCTTTGCATAAAGCAGGCCTGTTCCTCAAAGCTTCCAAGTGCGAGTTTTATAAGTAAGAGGTTACATTTCTTGGAAACTTGGTGCTCAAAGAAGGTGTCGCCATCCCCCCAATAAATTAGATGCAATCTGAGAATGGCCAACCCCAACTACACAGAAGCAACTTTGAAGTTTCTTGGGTACTATCATTTTTTTAAAGAAATTTTCCCCCGCACTTTCCCAGTTGGCCGCCCCGCTCCATCCCCTCACAGGGAAAAACGTACCGTTTTGTTGGTCCCCCAAATGCCAGCAGGTATTTGAATCGATCAAGGAGGTGTTCATGTCCCCTCCCATTTTGAAACACACCAATCACACCAAACCGTATATCATCGCATGTGCTGCTTCATTGGTAGCTGTGGGCGCAGTGCTGCTTCATGACCACGATGGTCTTGAACATCCAGACACTTACTTCTCCCAAAAATTCACCACTATGGAACAGTCCTGGGCCATTTATGACAAGAAACTGGCTGCTGTTGCATGGGCATTAACTCATTGGCAGTACCTGTTGCAAGGTGCTCGTCATGAGTTAATGGTTCGCATGGATCACCAGGCTCTCTTGTATTTTCATAAACCCCAAAAATTGGCACACCGGCAAGCCTGAACCTATCAGGACCTGTGCAATTTTAACTTCAAATATGAATTCGTCAAAGGTGCGCTAAATGTCCTTCCCAATTTCCTAAGCCGTAGTCTTGCTCACTGCTCCTTGGAACCTGAGGAAGTGGATCTCATTACCGTGATTCCTGCCACTCAAATTCTGTCAATTGTTCCCTCCATTGTCTCATCCACCGCATTGTCACCCAACAATCTGTTATTGGCTCAGGTGTTAGCCAGTCAAATGGCCTGCTCTGAGGGCGTGGAGTTGATTGAACACTTGACTCACTTGAGTCCCAAACACTCCCTATATTCTTTAAAAGAAGGCCTCATTTACTTTCGTTCTCATGTTTGAGTTCCCCTCCCTCCACCTGGACGTATTCCGTGCACACCATGATCCCCCCACAGTTGGACACCCCGGTAAAAAGAAATGCATTGACCTGATTAAGTGAACCTCTAATTGGGCAGGATTGACCAAAGAGGTTCCAGATTGGATCACTGATTGTGTTACGTGCACTAGGGCCAAGTCAGACCACTCTGGAAAAAATGGTCTTCTGCACCCTTTACAACAGGCGAAAGGTCCATGGACCTCGGTGCCCATAGATTTCATTGTCAATCTCCCATGCTCTAATGGGTTCACAGCGGTGATGGTAGTGGTGGACCGCTTTACCAAATTTTCCCTGTTTATCCCTTGTACTTCTGCGATTATGTTGGAAGAAACTGCCCATCTGTTCATTCGCCATGTGTTTTTGATGTTCAGTCTTCCCCAGGAAATCATGAGTGACTGAGGCACCCAGTTTACCGCCCAGTTTTGGAGTGAACTCTTGTCAATCCTTAAGATAACCCCCTGTCGATCCATGGCATTTCACCCCCAGTCTGGCAGTCAGACCGAGTGGGTTAACCAAGTTCTCATACAGTACCTGCGTTGTTATGCTGTAGCAGCGCAGGATACTTGGGCAAATGACTTGCCTCTTGCCCAATTCACATACAATAATGGGACTCAAGCATCCATGAGGTTCTCACCATATGAAGCCACATTGGGGTATAACCCATCATTTTCAGTTGGAGCATGCTTGCAACCAGAAGTTCAAGCTGCCGCGGATCATGCTGCCCATCTTTGATTGACCCAAGCATTAGTGCGGGAACACCTCACTAAAGCCATCAATGACTATAAGTGATTCATGGATTGTAAGCGCCTTCCAGGTCATGACTTTACGGTGGTTTCTTATGTCATGCTGGATACTCGCCATTTGCAAAATCAAACCCCTTCCTGTAAATTCGCCAGCAAGCGTTCAGGTCCTCACTTAGTGGAGGAGTTATTGGGTAATGGCGTTCCATTTGAAGCTCCCACACATTAAAAGCAACACCCAGTTTTCCATGTATCCCAGCTGTCGCCCTTCAAGGGTGCAATTCCCATGGACCCAGAACCAATCATCATCAATAACAAGGAAGAAGCCGAGGTGGAGGCCATCCTGGCATCTCGGAAGTTGCGACGATCAGTCTAATATCTTGTGGCCTGGAAAGGATAATCTTACAAAAACAGTTGGGTCAAGGCGCGCGATTGCGCGAATTTCATGGCTCTAGTTGACACTTTTCACACATCCCACCCCGAGGCTCCCTGCCCACCTCAGAAGATCATGACGATTATAGCTATCAAGTTACCCAAAGCGCATAAGAATGTGGCTCTGGTGCAGTTTCCCAGTGGGGGTGCCATTCCTTTGCAAAAAGGAAAGGGTAATGTAAGTCTCAGGGAGTGTCCTTTGGCTCTTGATCGAGCTATCTTTCCATTCCTAAATAAAAAGACACCGAAGAGGATGGCGGTACCCCTCATCACCCAGAGCGATCTTGCTCACATAGTTGATGAGCAATGGGTGACAGCCCATCTGCTTTGGATCCCACCCCCAATTCCCTCACTCACCTCGGCAGAACTGTTGTGGGGAATTAGTGAAATCTGTGCTGAGATTATTGAACTGAAATTGGCTGGATCTAATTATGGTGGCAATCTGGCTGATGGCCAAGATTTGAATGGGTGTAAAATCATGAAGAATGAGATATTTGCTGGATCACCCAATGGTTCCAAAATGATCCCTAAAACAGTAGAACAAATATCAGGCACTATCGATGAGGGTTTGAAGCCCTCTGATAGTAATTCAGGCGTTGCGACTGATGCGCTACTGCTGACCAAACAAACAGTTAAATGACCAAGCGCGGGCGGGTTGGCCACTATGAACCCGTTCCCAAACAAATGGTCCCATCCCTATATGGGATGGCTTTGGGGGATTCCCGCCACTCATCGGTCTAAACGCCATCATGCTAACTGTCAGAAATGAAGTTGAGCCTTGGTTCAGATGCTTGAGGTTGAACCAGCAGAGACTTGGCCCACCGCCAAATGTTTGATGTCAGTTTCCAAAGAATAAACCCCCCACTCCTGACCAATTTGGCGGTTAGGCTGAATTTGTGGATCCTGACCGCGCCTTAGCACTACCCAATTGACCACTACTTAATCAGTTGCAAGGCACTGAGAAAATTGTTGGTCGATTTTCTTACTTTCTTTCTCAAATAAAATTTTATTAAAAAACCCAAATTTTTATTTCTTCCTTCCTGACCATGTCCCAGATGGCATTTTCCTGGTGGTCTGCCGCTCCGCACTCTGGGTGGTCCTTACCAATTCTTTTGGTTACCATGGCTCCCTCCATTACCAATTGGTTTCAATGAGTCCAACATTTTTAGGTCTACAACCCTTTCCTCATGACTAACCGGCAACAATATACAGGGATCTTATGGCCCTATGTTCGCCAACTACAAGAGAAAATCCTCCTCTCTACCACCCCCAACAAAATGACCTTAACAACTAAGAATCTCGTAGAAACTATCACAGTAGTTTCCCCCTGTTACTAGAATCCCAGGGTCTGGAGTGTATTCAGTATGGTTTGCCGTTGGGATACTCCTAACCTTGTCATCTTGTCACCATTATGTGGTATCTTATCTCCTGGCTCCATATCAAGTCATATGGTCAGCAATGCCTCTGGCATTCTGGCTTGCTTTCTGGATGCTCACGCATCCCAACTGGCAGGCTGGTCTAAACTTCTTCTGCCGTTTCCATGACAGTTATGCTCACCATCATGCTAAAGATTGGTTCTCTGGCGGTGTGGCTGTGCACCTCACACCACCTCTCTCTGGAAATGGGAGAGTTGCAGACACTCTCCTGACAGACCCGCTGGTCCAACAGGTAATACCAAAATGTACTAATATTAAACACTACCACCAGAACCTCTTTCTCATATGTTAAGTAGTTTTATTCCTCTGAGACAAATTTTTTTGGAGATGAAATCGACAGGGAGGTACTTATTTCCTCATAACTATTGTAAAAACATCCTAATGGCTGAATCACTGAATCTGTGAACATGTGAATCTCTTTATCAAAGTTGGGGAAGATCAGGATAGGAGCTTGAACTAATGCATTTCTCAGGCTGACAAAACTCTGGTGGGCAGCATCACTGAAGTCCCAAGGGGCTCCCTTCTTCTGGAGTTGGTACAATGGAGCAGCTACCTTGCTGAAGTTTGGAATAAAGACCTTATAAAAGTTGAATGTTCTCAAAATTCTCAGGAGTTCAGCTGCATTGTTTGGGATGAGCCATGTAGAAATGGCTTCCCGCTTAGAGGGGTCAGTGCGTTTTCCTTCTGGTGAGATAATGTGCCCTAGCAGCTTCAGCTTTATAGTGCAGAGTATCAGCTTTGACTCATTAATGCCAAGGTTTGATTTCTTAATCTGACATAGTACCGCTCCTAGGGCCTGTATGTGTTGATTGAAATCAGTGGAATAGATAAGGATCATCAAGGTAGAAGTAGCACAAATACTTGTCAATCCACGGAATAATTCATCCATAGCCTTTTGGAAGGCTCTAAGAGCTCCAGTAAGTCCAAAGGGCATTTATATGTATTTGAATTAGTAATTTGGTAACAAACGCTGTTTTTGTAATAGACTCTTCCTCCATTGCCAGTTGATAGTATCCAGAGAACAAATTGATATTGGTGAAGTACTGTGCGCCTCCCATGGTATTAAAGATATCTGTGTCAGTGGTATTATATGCATTTTTCTTTGTTACTCGATTTAGAGGGATGTAGCCAACATACAAGCGGAGTTTTCCATTCTTTTTGGGGACAACTACAACAGGGAACGCCCACGGTGATTGAGAGGGGCGTATGAGGCCACTGACTAGCCCTTTCTTGATCTCTTCTTTAATAAATTTTTCTCAATCTTGTGGCATGAAATAGGTTCATCTGGAAATGGGCTTAGCATCATTAACATCAATCAGGTGTGAGACCAAGGTTGAGAGGGGAACGTCATTGCCATTTTGGCAGAAAAGCATCTCGGATTGTCTAAGTAGTTATGACAATTTTTCCTTTTTCTGATCCTATAAGTGGGTTAGGGCATTATTTTTTTCTGTTAACTCATCACATCAGTAGGTAGACAGTTGCACAGGGGTGTCATATGGCCTCTCTGGGTTGAAATATTTAACGGTCAGGAGCTTCATTCCTTTTTCTGTCTTCATAAACCATTTGTCTGATCCAAAGTTGGCATGTGTTGCAAACTAATTTAGGGCCTGTCAGGGAAGCAATAACTAGAAGTAGTTGTGATCAAGGACTACTTCATTAATATAGCGGATTTTGCCTGCTATCTTTACAGGGAGGTCAAATACTTGACTACAACAAGCTTGCTGAGTTCCTTCAGCCATCAGAAAACCATGTCGCTCTGAAGGATGTCCTAATATATAATGTACAGAAGGTATTTCTTTATCACAATATATGCTTAAAAGCCTGTATCAAGGAGAATGAGCACTGAATATCCAAAGTGGGACCCAGTGGTGCGGGGTGCTCCTTTATTGGTTAGTAGGGATTCATGTTTTTGGCCTCCATTTTGAAGCCAAGTTAGACCAATGGCTTGATGAAAATTTTGCTGTAGTTCCGGGCTGGAGTTGCACAAGTCCCCAAGGGGTACTGGGATAATTTTTTTCTTCTATATTCTTTGTATCTGAGACCCCTTTAGGTTGGTATGACACTGTGTTAGAAACTGGCACCATAGGCTGTTGTGGTACCCAAAAATTTGTGGTAGTTGTTTCCTTCACTACTGGATAGGTTTTGTAGGGACAATTACTGTATTATTTGGATAGCGTTGGGGCTTCAGGTTTTCCATATCCTGTTAAGCAAATTCAGGTAATTGGAGAGAGGTATCATCTTGTTTTTTACTGGGCTCATCAT
The DNA here is from genome assembly GCA_022478985.1 of Massospora cicadina. Taxonomy (NCBI): domain Eukaryota; kingdom Fungi; phylum Entomophthoromycota; class Entomophthoromycetes; order Entomophthorales; family Entomophthoraceae; genus Massospora; species Massospora cicadina. The sequence continues at coordinate 70,424 of JAKSZP010014860.1, read as the reverse complement.
ATTCTTCCTTGGGTACTCCATGTGGTCCTTTGTGTTCTTTCTGCTTTGGTTTATAAGGGCAGCAATTCTTATTCCTTTGGTTAGGTCATATTTATTGTGGCTGGTTGATTTTTTTGTTTCCGTTTTTCAGCAGCATATATTTCTGCCAGAAGGAGCTTTTGGACTTGTTCTGTTTCAGGCTTTGCTGATGAGTACTCAATCTGTCAGAGGAAAGGGGCTGAGACTGTCCTAGTGGTGTCCCAACATAGGAAGCTGGTAAAGCACTGTCCCCATCTTAAAGTAGTCATTTGGTGGTGGAGTTGTATTGAGATATGGATATGGCGGATAAAGTCCCACAGGAGCACCCCATAAGGCATTGGTGGCGGATTAGGGTACTGATAGGGTACAGATTGGAAAGAATTTTCCTGCCCAGGAGCTGGAGGTGCATAATGGTTTCAACTAGCTCTGGCAGGACAACTCCAATTTAAATGTACCACTTTACACCACCAGCAGGGGTTATGGCACTTTCTGAAATGATGCCCAATCTCATTACAATTATGGCAGCAAAGGTTGTTTCGTTTGGGCTGTCCTTGTACTAGCATAGTGAGCTTTTGTACTTGCTTTAAGAGAGCATTCATCTGTTTGGTAAACTCAGAGGGAGAAATGATACACTAAAAATTTGTGGTAACCTCACCATCAGGTTATTCATCCTTTAGCTCCACCGTCTGGTGGTTGGTTTTGTAGGGAGATGGCTGGATAGGCAATCATTTTGGCGGCAGACTTCAATTGCATGTTCAGCACATGAAGGTAGGGCAACAAGGACATAATTTAGGTATGGATCTATTAAGGCATCAATAAAGCATTCCAGTAAACGTTAGTCATATCATCACAGCGTTGGGTACCAGGCTGGTGCCATTGTCCAAGTAGATCTTCAAAGTTGTTCAGTAAATGGTTCATGTTATCAAATCCTTCAGGCACATGCGCCAGAACTTCTCTTATAGTTGTGTGGTGGATACCTGAATCTTGGAATGGGCGCGCTCCTGCCATTCACCCCAGGTGTTGAATGGGAGTTTGGAACTGTTCCACCTCCTTGCCACAACTGTTAGAAGGCTTGGCACTTTGATGAGACATTGGTAGTTACCCACATCACAGTCATCGCCCCAGGAGCGTTAGGCTTCTAACCATTCATCTATTAGACCATTTTCAAATTTCTCTAGGGTTTGCCTGTGTAGAGTCTCATTAACGTCAGGGTCACAGCCTGGCTCTGGAAGGCATTCACAGGTTCACTGCAAGATTAACAATTTGTCAAGGAACTAGGGGATTCTGATGTGATCCATGATGGGTGGCTGGTAGCATAGCGTAACTCTCAGGGTTTCCAGGGTCATCAATTTGGCAATCATCATTGGTCATCCTGGGTGTTTATGACTAAAAAACGCCCTGGGAAGGATATATATTGAACCTAAAGAATTAAAACAATAAGAAGTAATTCTATAATCTGATACTTTATTGTGATAAGAACTGAAGGTATTTATACTTGTTTATAAGAGTAATTCGGTGCCTAAAATGTTTTTAGGAGAATCAACTGAACTTAAGATAAAAAATGAATTTCCTCAAACGGGTAATTACTGGTTTAATAAATATTATGGAATTATTAACCTATCTGACATCAGATCAAAAGGGAATTGAAAAAAGGAAAGAGAGAGTAAACCCCAGTTTAACCTTTACGCGTGGCATTTGCAAAAATAAATTTAGATAATATCTTGATATTTTCATAAAATTTTTTTAAAAGCTAGTTATAATCTTGCTTTATATAAATACTAGCGGAGTTACACAGAGTTGCTCAGGTCTATTGAATAACAGACAATTTAAACTGATTGATTTATGGTTTATTTTATAAAGCGGAGTTACCCAGTGTTTCTTGGTATATTTATGAGCATACAATGAGAGTATAAAGGCTATGCCAGCACTACGCTTGAGCCACTCAAACTAACAGCTTTACTGTTGCCCTCATATTAGTGAGTTGGTTATCCTAAATTTACTTACTATCTAGTTAATAATTTATAATAATCTACTTAACTCTAACTGACTTATGTTTAGTTTTGGGTGAGAAATTTGGTAAATTGTTGAATAATATTTGGTAATTCTCACTATCTTGCCTAGATTAAATTTATACCTATCAGAATTTGAGGTTTTAGAAGTCAGTCAGTCATTCAGTGAATGTGTTTTATTAAGTAGATTTTGGTAATCATTTACATTACTCCAAAAGAATTCTTTGTACAAGGTAATCATATACTACTCTAAAAATAATTATATTATATAATAAATTTTACTAAAATAGATTAGCTTATTTTATATACTAAATGGTAAATCATTTATTTTATAAAGAAGGCTTCTTTATGTCAGGGAAAATGGAGCGCAGGAGGTTGTGGGAGGGAAAGCAACAGGCCAAAGGTGTAACAACAAGTCCAAGTGACCCAACAAAATGAAGCAACGTCCCAAGCGCTCTGGATTATGTTTAAAAATAAATTTGGTGAGCAAAACACATAACAAACTGGTTAAAACCAGGGACAAGAGTCCCTGAGAGCTAGGAAAGCTAGCGTAAGTATTATGGTGAAAAATGGTGAAATAAGACATGACAGAGTCAGCGGAATAGGCCGCAGAGTGGGTGGGAGGTTTACGTCCCACTGGTGAGCCAAACTAGAGTAGGAAACGGACTATGGCCACCACTGAACTTCTAACTGAGGTATTCTTGAAAAAATGACCATAAAGGTATTTGAAAATAATCCCAAAAATACCTAGACTTTATTTAATTTATCTGAGTATCTGCTAAAATGCAAAGCCTTCCTCAGCTAGGGTCTAAAGCTAAAGGGATGGTTTGTAATGAATTCCCAGCAATTACAAATTACCATCAAATCCTGAAATTTGATCCAAGCTGTAAATTTTTGCCTTTAAGCAAAATCAAAATTTTACAAATTTGGCCAAATTTCGTAACTTCATAATGCATGATTTTCTGGCTTTTTGGGTCATTTTCTGTCAGATTTTAACCTCAGACGAGCCATTTTCCTCAGCCCTAGCAGGCAAAGCCAGGAAACCATTTCTGTCAATAACCTTAGAAAGGTCATCAGTGACTTTTAGGGGTTCTTGCCTTGGATCCAAGGGCTTGTTTGAATTTGCTTTATAGGACGTTTAATACCAAGATATATGTCACTAGCTGTGACACTTTACCTAGAAACCCTTTTTCCTATCCATGCTAAAAGTTTACAAGGACTCTTTAAGATATTTATACTCCTTAAAGTGCTAGCTCCTATTCTTATAAGCACTTTCTTAAACTTACCTAAGGTTTTATATAGATATTTTAAAGTTTTCATATAGTTTATAAAATCAAGGCTTTTAAATTATAACCATTCCTAATGTTATTAATAACTTAGTAGATAATCTTTGTTACTAATTATATTTCTTAAGAAATAAATTTATCATAATTTTTTTCTAACCCTTACATAAAGAACAATAAGTATCTATAAATATATCTTTCCTACAGTCAACACTAAAATATAATACCTTTTTTCTGATCTATATAATTTACTTTAATCAATATATGTATGTCTATGTTTCTATAGTCAAAGCTATCATCCTATGACCCCCTTCCTAATTATCATTTATAAGTACCATATTCTTTATAATTTGTTTATACTTTTGTAGGGACCTGGGGAACCCTGGTGGGCTCTAGTGCAATACGTTTGATTTTGATCAACTTCCAGAGCAACCAAGCAGCTTTTGTCCCTGTGTCCCTTAAGCTCTCTAGTTGACAGTGGGAGACATTTTTGCGGATGCATCAAAATAGCTGCAATGTACACCATGATGCAAAGAAAATTTTTGAAAGATCACAAAAAATGGAAGTGGAAATGATTTTAGAAATATTACAAATGCCTAAAAAATAGCTATCACCATCATAAGTATGGGCACTGGCCTCTAATGAAAATAGGGTTTGGTGGCTGAAAGCACTGTTCTTATATAAAAGGTCTTAGAATTCTTCTCAGATTGATAGTTATTTTTAAATTCACACAAGGGAGGAGAGAGTTAGCTTATTAATTGTCACAAGAATTGAAGTTGGGAGAGGTGCTGAGGCATGCCAATATTGGATTCTCCTTAATTTAGCTTTTACTTAAACCTTTTTAAAATTTCTTATATCAAAGTGCTCCATCTTCACTGCTAAGCATCACTTTTTGAAACTCAATTCAGCCTGAAATTTAGCTCCACTAAAGAGATTTACAAAAACTATTAGCAAATATGGCGGAAAACCCCGCAAAAGAACCCGCAGGCTCTGCCAAACGAGACAGCACCACCCCCAAACAAAGCAACCCTCAGTTACCCACCTCAAGGTCAACCAGAATCACCCGCTCTCAAGCAGCAGCCATGAAAGCAGGCACCACCCCCAACCTGGAGCTACTTCAACTAGCGCCAGTTCACCTGATCGCACTTCTGCAACCTGCACGCCTAACAGCTCTGTGTGCGCTGCCTCCCACCAACCCGCTGGGCCCCCTCCAACCAAGGAGGCCATCACCCACGCTGTATTAATGGCGTCTGCTCAGTTGAATGCAAATCAGCCCATCCAGGCATTCACCTCCCCCATTGTGTCAGCTAATTCAGCCCCATCTATTATTGCTAACGCCGTGTTTCTGGCTCCCTCCATGAGGGGCGATACCCAGCTACCTGGCCCCCAAACCCTCAGATGTAAGGTTGAATTAGCCGCACATTCTGGTTCACTAAGCACCAAATTGGAACAATCTACTCTTCCCAATGAGGATTCAAATGGTTCAGATTTTGGAACTTTACACCAGTTCCAATCTCACCCGTCCTATTTAAACCCCTTAATTGGCACTTCTCAAGTTGGCACTTTATCTCCATATGCTGAAAACGACCAATTCACCAATCAGCTATTGAGTTTTGCCCACGAAATCACAGCAAATACTCGGGCTGAATTTACCCAAATAGATTGGGATGGTGATGAAACATCGCCCTCCTCCCAATTGGCTGGAGTTAATTCCAATCTGGATGGGCCTCCCCAATTTAGTGAGGCCCAACAATCACCTGGCCCCCAAACCCTCGGATGTAAGGTTGGATTAGCTGCACATTCTGGTTCACTGAGCACCAAATTGGGACAATCTACTCTTCCCAATGAGGATTCAAATGGTTCGGATTTTGGAACTTTACACCAGTTCCAATCTCACCCGTCCCATTTAAACCCCATAATCGGCACTTTATCTCCATATGCTGAAAACGACCAATTCACCAATCAGCAAGTGAGTTTTGCCCACAAAATCACAGCAAATACTCGGGCTGAATTTACCCAAATAGATTGGGATGGTGATGAAACATCGCCCTCCTCCCAATTGGCTGGAGTTAATTCCAATATGGATGGGCCTCCCCAATTTAGCGAAACCCAACAATCCGCCCCTCAATTTAATATGACGCCAGCAACTGCTGTAACATTCCAGAAACAAGGGAACTCCACAAACTTGTTTAAACCACCAGCTCACACTCAACCTGCGATTGCAGCCCAAAGCAAACACAAACGTACCAAAGGATCCACTGGGGCGTGGCAAAAACCTCTGGCACCAACGCTACCCAAAGCTGATCCCCGTGAAGTGGCGTTTATTGGTGATGATAAGAAGAAATGGGCTGAAACTAGAGCGCAAAAAGCTCTACTTCGCTCAACCCTCTCCCACGCAATTCGCCTTTATTATGGGCATAACCCTGTTGAATTCTATATGGAGGATTACTTAACATACTTTGCAGCGATTGCGGAGACATTCCCAATTAACACCACCATCCATGAATCAGTGGAGGGCCACTACATCGATGTGGGCTTCACTGAAGCTGCCCTTGCTGACCATGCTGCCACCCTCCAGGTCATTATTTCATGTGGATCTCTTGGCATCTCCCGCACACGCTCTCACCTGAAGAAAATTTCATGGGTTACTTTTTCCAACCTACCAACGACTGTTGATCCTGAGTCTCTTAAACTGGCGCTCCATCGTGGTTTAATGGAGTTTGGGTCTGTTCTTTCAGTGGACTTTAGCGTCCCCTCTTACTATGCTCCCACATAAAGAGCTCATACTGCTAGGGCGTCGTTCATCCCCTCCCCCACTGTATCCCACAACATTGAGGTTATTCCTCATGTGGCGGTAGTTGGGGCATGCTCTGAGATCTTTTTTGTCGACCCTGATCAGGCGTGCCCCCAGTGTTCATGGTGTAACGCCCTTGGACACTTGTATAGTGGCTGCACAGCTCGAAAACAAGCCCTCTTTGCCACCACCCAGGGGCCTAAACCAGGCCAAAAACGATCTCACGTGGCCGCAGCAGCAATTCCACAACCCACACAATGGGTTCCCGTTCAAGACCTGTCCCCTGAGGCCTTACGCCTAGCAGTTGAAACAGCTAACCCCACTATTGGTATGGGATACCTTCGCGCTCATGCCCCCCTTCCAGTGGGCACCCCCTCCAATCTCCCAGAGTCAACTCCCTCTCTCACCAAGCGCAAGGCATCTCCCACGGGGTGCCCCTCGTCAGCCACCCCCACTCAGGGCTCCGCGGCACCCCCACCAACCTCCACCAGCGATTTATCGCATCAACCCTCAGCTCCCAATGGAGCTATGCCCACCAGCATGGACTGGCAACCCGCGGCCTACGGTAGAAGTGCCACCTCAAAGAGTCCTACCCCAACCCCACAGTCCATTTCGCGCGGATCCTTTGCAGTGTTGGAGGAAGTGAATATGGACTCAGACTCATCAAATGGGGACACCGCGGAGGTCACCATTGAGCACCCTCAGGTCCTTCCCCTGCAACGGAGCGGGGGCAGCATCCTAGGCTGGCTTACTGGGTCCTCCGCCCCCCACCCTCTCCTTCTCCTCAGAACCCTCGACGCTCCTCACGGATTGCAGATAATAGTCAAGCTAAAGGACTCAAAACTAGCCGCCTCACAGCAGCAGTTTTAAGCGCTGGCAACCCCCCAGGACATGGAGGGGAACAGCTATGAGTCCCCATGGCAGCACCCTGGCCCTGCAATCCATCAACGCAAATGGGTTGCAGGATTTTAAGCGGAGAGCCCGCCTCCTCCGCAACTTCAGGTCATCACAAATTGACATCGCTGCTGTCCAGGAGCCCCATATCCTCCCCACGAACAATCTGCATGGAATGAACAGTTTGGAGGCAACTCCTTCTGGACAAACCATGCTGCCCTTATTGTTTTGAATCCCCAGGGTAAAACCCATTCTTTTTCACAATATCTAGGTGGCCGCCTCATACAGGCCAAACTCACCACTACTGACTTCTCCTTCTTCGCTGAAAGCATCTACCTGCCTAATGCAGGTCAGGAGCAAAATCGGCTCTTGGAAGAGCTCGTCCAACTCAATCTCCCACGGAATACAGTCCTCTTAGGAGATTTCAACACAACCATAAGTCGCGTCCGTGACTCTTACCCCCTGCAGCAAAGGAACGCCCTGGATCAAGTCGCCTCCAGGATTTCCTTCGCCTGAGTGGCTTTATAGATGCGCTTCCACCCTCCGCGTCTGGCCTAGGTTGCATGACTAGGATCCAGTATGATGGAGGAGCTTTCCAGTCAGCGTCACGCATAGATATGGCACTGATTGGCCCCCTGCTAATTGGCCGCATCTCCTCTCCCATCTCTCGTGACAACCATCTGAGTGATCACAGGTCACTCACCGTTGTCCTCACCACCACACTTAGACCGTCGCGTAGGTTCTGGCCTAGGGTTGCCCCAGCTCTTCTCAACAACCCCTTCACTAAGGAGAAGCTGTCTATGACCATCTGGGAGACTCTCACCTCCCCCACCCCACCTGTTTGACCACAAGGCTAGATGGGCGGTGACCAAGGAGGGCATCACCCGCGTTGCTTACAACTGTGCCAAAGCCCAGATGACTGCAGCTCGCGCCAGAGTCAAAAGGGCGGAAGCCAGAATCAGACATCTAGAGCGAAAATTGCCAGCCTTCGCCCTCTCCCAAATGGTCGGAAGACTGGGAAGCGGCGCAGGAAGCACTCCGCTTGGAGCTCACACTGCAGGAAGAACGGGCAGCAAACTTTACAACATCTCGTTACTATGCTCAATGGGAACGCCCCACCCGCTTCTTCTTTCAGAAACAGAAAGCCCAGTCAACAGCGCAGGATATTACTGCACTGAAGATTGGCACTACAACCACTTTGGATAAGGAGGAAATCACGCAGGAACTACACCGCTTTTACTCCAGCCTCTTCCATGCCACCCAGGTGGACCCATCGGACATCCAAGACTTCCTGTGGCGGGCTCCAGAGCCGCCCATTGACCCACGGGCTGATGAGGCTCTACTGGCGCCTATTTCCATCCAGGAGGTGATGGAAACCCTTCTGAAATCCCCACGGCTTAAAGCCCCAGGCCCAGATGGAATACCCTTCAAGGTGTACCTTCTGGAACCTGCAGTGATAGCCAGAACCCTCCGCGACCTCTTCGCCGCACTCTTGGTGAATGGCGAGGTCCTCCCTGACTCCAGAGGCTCAATCACGACCCTCATTCACAAGAAGTCAGACCGTGAGAACCTGGAGAACTGGCGCCCCATAGCGTTGATCAAGACAGACCACAAGCTCTTCACGAAGCTTCTGGCCAACCGCATCACCAAATGCGTGTCACCTCGCCTCTCCCCATCCCAGCACGGTTTTATTCCGGGGAGGTCGTTATGAGACAACTATAATGACTTTCACGTGACTTTGACTTTTAACTCTCGTAAGATGAATGGCTTTGTGGCTCTCCTGGATATGGAGAAAGCATATGATCGGGTAGCCTGGAAGTATATTGATGCTTCCCTGGCCCACTTCCATCTCCCCCGCAGCTAGGCGCTGGATATCAGCGCTCTATGACCAGCTCCACACCAGAGTCCTGGCGCCAATGGGTTTTACAGTGGCAGTACCAGTTGGACAAGGTCTCCGGCAAGGGGACCCCCTGAGCCCTATCCTTTTTAACATAACCCTTGACCCCCTCTTGGCCTCCTTACAGGACAAGCTAACAGGGATTCTGGTCCCAGGTAAAGCCCCCACACGCACCATGGCATTTGCAGATGACACTGCCATTGCATTTGGCTGCCCTGGGGATGTTGCCCTCGCTGCTGTGACCATTGAGAGGTACACCAAGGCGTCCAACGCCATGGTCAACACCTCCAAGACAACAGTTGTACAGGTTGGATCCCCCACCTTCCCCCCACCATTTGGTATTGAACCTGTGCGCGGTACCTTCCGTCACCTGGGCGTTCTCACCAAACAACAAGGAGTTGCGCTAAAAGACAATGAGGACTTGCTCCTCGCAGCAGTTAACTCCAGGATTGCCAGTTGGAACTGGCGGCACATCACCCCCCAGGGTCGAGCTCTGATGGCCAATGTGTTCCTCCTCTCCAAATTCTGGTTCCTAGCGCACGTCTGCCCATTCACAGATGCCTTTTATACGCGGCTCAATTTACTCCTCCGCTGTTGGATCTGGGGCTCAAACCATCCACCAATGGCCCTCTCAACCATCGCCTGACCCTGCAATGAAGGGGGCCTAGGGCTTCTGGACACGCGATCCCACGCCACCACAATCTTCCTGAAGTTCCTATGGCCGATTGTCTGCTGGGACGCGACCCCATGCCCCAATGGGCGCCCGCCCTCCGCCAGTCAGTGTCAGCAGCTCTGGGTCTTCATAGAGCATCTATGACCTCATTAGGGGAGTGGCTCATAAACCACCCAGGCCATCGCCTGAAACCATCCTCATCCCCCTACTGGAACCAGGCTCTCCTTGCCCTGAAACGAGTAGGCGCGCGGATCCACCATGCCTTCTCATACAGAAGGGAAGGCCCTGGCCTCAGACCCCGTCGCCATGCAATTGTGCACAATGGACAAGTTGTCACAACTCGCCTCAACCCCCAAGATCGTCCTCCCATCCGCCCAATACTCCTTGAGCTCCTAACTCCCTCCGTGAGATTTGACCTTAAGGAATTGTGGAAGGACGTCTATCACCCCATCCTGTCAGCAAAGGTGTCCAACACCTTATGGAGGGTGCTCCACTGTTCATACAGGACAGGGGACCAGACTGGACCTACCTTCCAGCACCAAAGCTGCCCCCGCTGTGCGGAGCCTATTGACTCCCACCTCCATTGTTTTTTCACCTGTCCAGGTGTCGCCGCATTTTGGCCAAAGGCCCGCGCGCTCCTCCATGCTCAGCCCTGGTTTGGACACCCTGTGCAAGACCTCATGTTTGAGCAGACATTGCCTGGTTGCCACCGACCCCTCTGTGTCCTCGTCTATGCCACAGCCATCTGGACCATCCATAACTCCTTCCTTCGTGCTGCCTTTGACCAGCAGGTGTGGACCATTCCACACATGATCACCCACTTTCAGGTACACTTTGAGATGGCCCTGAAGGTCTGCACTATGTCGCCAACCCTCCCCCGCTCAGTTGTCACTGCAGCAAGGCTCTGGTGCGCAAACCCCCCTCCCTTTCTCGATGCCTCCTTTCTCCCCTTCCCTTGCCTCAGGCTCTTAGGAGCCCAGGCGTAATTCAATAAACATCGATGAATCCCCCTTGGGTTGGGACCATCAGTACTAAAAAAAGTGCTCCATCTTCAGAGTTATGACGTCTTAATCAGCAAAGGAAGTGTAAATTTAAAAGAATATTGAGTAAATAATGAATGGAAGAGTCAGAATCGGGGTCAGGAAATTAAAATTCAGAGTAAAATAAGAAGATTGTACCACAAAAAGTAAAACTAAATGAGTTTAGGTATTTACAAAATAAGGGGAAATGTGAAAATGGGTGGCAGTAAGGGGGATTTACCTGGAGTACTTGAGCCCATTCTGGAAGTATATTTGAAGGATTTCTCTACAAATGAGCTTAATTATTTCAGCATTAAGATACTAGGCAGTGTGGGTATTGGTGTGGGCGCAAATCTAGGAGTTTTTTACAATAAAAACGGCCTTTTCTATCTGAAAAGGGGTAGTCAGCACCACCCGGCGTATTTCTCTATATGGAAATCCTAACATTACCCTTCCCTTTTTGCCAACCCTTCAACAATGTTGAAATATTGGGACTTTGTTGTGATTTTTGGAATGCCCAAACTTATCTAGCTGTGTCAGATTATAAGACTAATATATCTTGTCTCACTTTGGTGCGCTTTAGTATAAGTAGTCATATTGGATGTTGGAACTATCAATGTTCAATGACTATCATTTGGGTTTATTTCCCTATAAAATATTAGTTTAATTTATTTTGAGATCTTATATCAAGGGTGTTAACACTCAAGGTTTTGTCATAAACGATCTCCAACAATGTTTGTAGGGAATTTAATTATTTTGTAATTATCAAAAATTGGCTTATTTATATGGATCAATTGGGGTTTGTCACTAAATGATGAATTTGATTTTATAGTTACTAAATCTTTGTCAACGCTTTTATTGGAAATAATTTTCATGTAAGGCTGAGTGATACAACCTTATATTAATAGGTAAATGGTCTCATTAATTAAGCATTTGCTAGATCATAAAGGTTAATATTCTGGGGGTTGGATAATCACGTTGGGGCACAATTTTTGAATCCAACTCTTGAAGGTTCATGATTTAGTCAGGTGTGGATCCTAACTTGGTGGATGAAGCTTTACATCATTTGAGATGTCTCATTAGGTTAAATTCATTGTTAATTGATGCCATTACTGGAGTCCTGATATAAGAATTGTGCTCCAAATTCTCATATAAGCCCTATCTATTTTTTAAAAAAACTAAACTTTAGAAAAAAATAGTATTGAACCTTTATGTGCTCATGTGAGAGTTGGAAGAATATTTTCTTTATCTATTTTTTATATCAAGTACACCTGTTTAAAGAGTTGTAGGGATAGTTTTCCTTGTATGGATTGTTTATAAAAACCAGAAAAAAAGGTATTCAACACCTTCATGAAGTAGAAATACTTAAATGAGTTTATACCATTGGTCATGAAGAACCTAATAAAATAATTCTTTTCATATAATTATCATTGTACCCAAAAAAACTTTTCTCTCTCGTTGCAATCACTTTTGCAACTTATTTGATTCAAGTCTGACTTTAGTTTGATAATCTCACAGAGGAGATTAGTTTGCGCCCATTTCAGGGAGCAGTTGGGCAAGTAATATAAAAGGCACAGGTGGTAGGCCTGCGACTTCCAACGTTTGCAAACGCCCCGGAGAAACTGGTGGATTAGATAAAAATAAAAGACTGGTGGTTACTATTTCCCCAGAAATCCTCACTTGGCAGGCGTGATGTAACCAGTACTTCAACACGCCGCACTCTCAACCACTCTCATTGGTGGAATACAGAGTCTGGGTGTTTCTGGATATACAGCAAATGGCGTTGTGGGAAAATTTTTGTGGGGATGTGCACATTCATTTCCTGACTGCAGTGTATGTCGCACCTCACTCTATGTCATGCAGTTGGCTGGATCTCAGTTTTGAAAACAAGGAGGCAGCAGACAAAGCTGCTGTGGTACGCGTTGTGATTGACCTCCCTGAAGGGCAGTGGGTCATCAAAACTAAGCGCACCAGATGGACAAAATCCAACCAAATTTTCCTCACATTTGACTTTTTGCCCACTACGTTCAAGCATGTTGTTCTGGAGCAGCACCTGAAATCTGGTCTCACCATATATGGCGAGATACAATCCTTCAAGATGCAACGCTTTATGCTGATGCCACACCTGTGCACCAGCAAAACCATTGCAGTTCTGACCCCAACTGAGGAGATTGTGAATGACCTAACCCAGATCCTGCACTCCACTTTTATTAATATTGAGGGGCATACCACCCACCCCTTCTGGGTAACTGTGGACAGCGCACCCCCCATCTGCACCCACTGTGACACATTTGGCCATAAGGCACATGCATGTCCCACCAAGGAGGGCATCACATTCCAAGAGCACCCCCGGCGGCCATGACCAATGGGGAGGCTCACTATGAACCAACCACCAGTACCAAAGAGGCCTTCCCATGGGGAGAAGAAGGCTGCTACTTACTAGTAAAGCCTGTCTCCCCTCAAGAGCAAAAGAAGGCCAAACATGCCTGCAGGGCCGCAGCCTAGGAAGCAGCCAAGGTCGCCTCCACTATCCCGCACTCCCAACGCCAGGAGGACATTGAAACCTTCGCAGTGGAAGCAACTCAGGAATCCCTCAACCAATCAGATCAGGATTCCCAAGCCGATTGGGCCACCCAATCTGAGGATCTGATGGGCAACTTGATCTCACCTGACCTTTGAACCCAAGCCCTGACTGGAACTGATTCAGTCTCCAACCTACCTGAAATTTTTTTACCTGAACGTTGGTGCACCAAACTTGACCGCACCACAAAAAATTCATTCAACAGTGGGGAAACCAAAAGTGAAGGCAAAAGCCAACGCAAACCTGTCTTCTAAAATTAACAAATCTTCCAGTAGCGTTGCTGCAAACACCTGCACTGCCATGAAGGCCCGTGGGGATCCAGAGGAGGCTGGTGGGCCCAGGTGCCCACCCCCTCGCACCTAAGGTGCAATGGAGGGAGCCTTCACTTTAGGGACGTTGAACATTGCCGGACTCAAGGCCTCACCATCCCAGGCTAGGAAACTAAGTTCTTTACAAAAAAATTTACCCATGGACATCCTGGCCATCCAGGAGTCCCACTGTACGTGAGGTTCTGAGGATGCTTGGAAAACCATGCTCCTCCCTTCCCTTTCCTTCTGGTCTGAGCACTGTGGGCTGCTTGTTCAGAAAATCAATTTTTAAATTTTTATCATCTGAATCCTTCCTTGATGGCCAAGTCCTCATTGTCAAATTTTTGTGGGCTAATGTGGTGCACGCTATTGTCAACATTTATGCCCTGACCAGTGCACAAAAGCGTTGGGATTTTTTTCATTGGTCAAATCCCTTTGTTACCCCCTAACCCTTTCATAGTTGGTGACATGAACTGTTGGTTAAACACATCCACAGACCGCTGGCCTTCCTCATCCCACACCCCCCAGGGTCACATAGAACTTCGCGTTCTAAAGGCCACCCTTAGTAAGTTTGATGTACTGCCATGCAAGCTACGCTGCTCAAGAACATGATGCGTCCCCACATCCACAACGGCCAGTTAAGGTCCATGTCCTGCATCGACCTTATCCTCGCGCCAGTGCAATCTTGATCCCATATTTCCCACTTCCACACTCAAAAATAAATATATCCAAACACTGGCTGGTCTCAATAACCTACCACCTACTCATCACAGTGGCTAGGGCTCCACATTAGCGCAATCTCCGCCCACCTGAACTTGCATCACCAGGATTTTCCACATGGGTGGAATCTGCGACTTGGGCAAAAGAGTTTATTACACCATTTTGTGCGGACCCAAATTCCACATGTTCAGCCTTCAAAGTGGATACCCTTTGCCACGCTCGCCACCTCTCCTCCCGATGCTCATGAGCTACCTTGGCCATCATCTCACGCGCTCTGGCAGAGTTGGCACACTTGGAGTCCAACATCACAGCCATAGGCTACAGCCCTGCATGGGGCCAGAAGTGGGCAGAAGCAGCTGCCCACCTCAACGCACTTGAAAGGCAACACAAACATCAGATTTGTGTTCAGTACAGAGCTAAACACATTACAGAGGGTGGCACGTGCTCTGCTTATTTTTTTAAAAAATTCTTCGCACTGCGCCAGAGCATAGCCTGCACACAGGTGTGGAGGTCAGATGATTCCGTCGCAGATATGCTGGCCAAAGTGGCAATCAAAATACAAAAGTATTACTATGAGTTGTACCGATCTGATCCAATTCTGCCAGCTGAAATGGCGAAATTTCTTGATAGCACTCACATCCGCACCATTTACTGATACCTGGAGTTAATGAATTTGATTACTCCAGACAAAATCTGATCCGTCATCCATGGTGCACCAAATCAGAAATGCCCAGGCCCTGATGACATTCCATATGAGTTCTATAAGAAGTACTTCAAATATCTTTCCCACTGCTGCTTGCCTCCCTTAACCAGAGCCTTATGGATACGCGCCTTCTACCAGGAGGGCAAGAGGCCTTCACCATTACACTCTTTAAGAAAGGGGATAAGCTAGACCTAGCCAACTGGCGCCCCATTTCTCTAAATAACACGAACACCAAAATTTTAACTAAAATCATGGCTAACCGTCTAGGGATTGTAGCCTCTGCCACCATCTCCCCAGAACAACTCGGTTTCATACCCAGAAGGTCGATTTGGGACAATGTGCACTCTGTGGCTAACGCATGCCAGTCCACAGCCTCTGGGGCGCTAGTATTCTTGGACCAACAGAAGGCCTATGATAGATTAAACTGGAAATACCTCAGGGCCTGCCTCCACCAATTCCGCTTACCCCCTCGCTTCATAAGCTGGGTGATGATGCTTACAGAATTTGCAACAATGGCAGTGCGTGGCCCTGGCTTCCTCACGGAAGTAGTCCGCTATCAAAGGGGCCTACGCCAAGGGGACCCCCTTAGCCCACTCTTATATAACTTCAGCCTTGACCCACTACTTCGAAATGTAAATTCCCACCTCACTGGAGTCTATGTACCAGGGTAAGCCCCAGTCAAGATGATGGCATTTGCTGATGATTGTGTGGTCGGGGTGTCTAATAGTCAAGATGCACGCGTTCTTGAAGCTCTTATCCAGGTTTATTCCCAGGTAAGTAATGCTTCACTGAACGCCTCCAAAACCAAAATCATCCTCCTTGGTCGGTATCAAACCTGCTGGGCCCCAGTGACCTGTGTCCAGCCTGACCCATCTTCTCGCACACATGCTCGCCTTCCCTGCCCATCCCACACCGCCCCACTTGTGCTCCCCTTTGTGCCACGCCCTACCATTGGGCTTGTCCGCCATCTGGGGGTGTGGGCGGAGGCAGGCGGGTATGCCTCAGCAGTAATGGAAAGTCATATTCTAGACACCGTGACGAAGTGCATCACCTCCCTCAGATCCCACCCTACTTCCCTTACAGGCAGGGTTGTTTTAGCCGACTCTATGCTCCTCTCCAAAGTCTGGTTTGAAGCCCACGCCATCGCCTTCTCCCCAGGTTTTTTCAAATCTATGTATGCCCTTCTGCAAGGGTGGCTTTAGTCAGGCCGCCCACCGCCAGTGCAGCTTGAGGTCATGTTTGGCCCTCATCATCGTGGCGGCATGGGCCTGCTCGACTTTAAAGCCCATGCTGCCAAGATCCTGGGCACCTGGATTGCAGCCATCACCGCCCCTACGCTCCCCTCCCAACACTGGTCCCGTGCGGCCTGCTCCAACTTCTCTCACGCCCTTGGCCTTACTAATCCATCACATCCTTACTCCTTGATGAAATATCTGGCTTCCCACCCATTGGCCACAGGTCCTCATGGTACTAAGCCCCACTTCCAAACGAATCCTTCTCTCCATGCGGAGTGCTGAGTGGAGAATTCGTATTAGTGGACATACAACCCGAAGAGGCCGCCCCTCTCCTCAGTTCACACAGGAGGTACAGGTGCTACCCATTCAAAATGGCTTGATCCCCACACGGCCCCATGTCCTATCCAGGGTGGACTACCTAAACAAGATGGACATCCCTTATTCCCTTGAGACCCAGAAGACTATTTGGAAATACGCACACCACCCTCTGTTGCTGCCTCATATCCATTCCCATGTGTGGCACTGCCTGAGGCGGGTGTACCATACAGCTGAGCGCTTTAACGCTTTACGCTCATCCTGTGTCGTGTGTGGCCAGTATGGAACGTTATTCCACCGCCTGGAGAAGTGCCCTACCTCTGAAGCGATATGGCGCGAAGTTCAACGTCTACTTGGCCAGGATCAGGCACATCCCTTCAGTCTGTCAAGGGATATGTTTGCTATATCCATGGTATCCCCTCTTCCATCCTCCCTCCATGCTCTGGTGGTTGCAATCGCCATGTGGACTATCCACACAATTGTCTTGGATGCCATCGCAGGCTCCACCCCCACCCTCCCAGAAGCTGTCCACAGATTCTAGTCCCATTTGATGGACCACTTTCAAGCGTGGATGTTTGGGTACCTCCCACCACATCACCATCAGTTGGTCTCCTCCTGGTTCCCCAGTCTGGTTCATCAACTCGGACCCCTTCCTCCACACGTGTTCAATTGTGGTTATGGCCCCTTTACGCGTTCCCCCCTCCTCCCCATAGTGGAGTTCCCGCCGGTAACAGGAGATAGCATCGCTTCTCTGGGGTGCCTTCCCTGTTACTGAGTTTTGTTTTTCTTTTGTGTTTACTTTTGGAAGTGTCCATCCCCTGGTTAGCCTTCCCCACAATAAAAAATTATCACTGAACCCATATTATATTTATCACAATAGCTCAAACCCACTTCAACCTGTGCATAATCACAAAAAATTTATATATGTGCTTACCACAGGGGTTTTGAGTTTTCAGGACAAATAGTGCTAAAGAGATAGCCACAACATGTCTTACAAGAACAAACTTCAAAATTTATGGACAGAACCAGCGATATTGAATAAGAAGCTTTGAATTCAACATTTGAAACAATCTGGCTACCTTGAAAGAATGAGTGACAAAAGCTGAGGAAGGTATAGAACAGGTTGAGAATGGCAACAATCATCCATATGAAAATGTTTACTTCCTTAGAGAAAATGAGTTTGAAGTAATCAAGGCATTAATGTTCCAGAAGGCTTCTTGGGAAGCAGACAAAGAATGATACTGTTGGCTTTAGAGAGATGAAAAATTATAAAAGCGGTTACAAGACCTTGAAAGACATAAGTGCTATCAGCTTTTCAGTAAGTGAAAGCTGTAACTAATTTAATTAGGTAATTAGAGATGCCTGAGTTGGAAAAATCAGGTTGGGATATGGTTAATTAAGAGATACTAACTTCCTTTAAGGCACTTTGTGGCTAAATGGCCTCTGAGAGGTGATGGATATGGAACTTTTGCTTCAGAAGGGTCTACTTATATGTAAAATATCATGGGTCATGACCTCTAACTCTATTGTCAGTACTATGAAAAGAAATGTAATATGTACGCTTAAATAAAAAGCTTAGAATTTAAAATATCTATAATAATATGCTGGTAGTATTTAAAATATCAAGAGAAAACTTTTAATGTGATAAGTGATGGGTGAAAACACGTGTAAGGGTGGAAGGAGATTCAGGAATGCAGGGGGAGATGGCATAGTCCAGGTTCAGAGTTTAAGTAAATCAAGTATAATATTGAAGGCTGGACTGGGAGCAATATGATAACTAAGATAAAGAGTTACCATTATCTACCATTAGGAATCCATTAGGTATTAAGGATTAATGTTGCAAAAGGCGGTTAAGGGAGTGGATAGAGGCTTTAGCACTGAATATAACTTTGTGTTTACTAAAGATGTTATGAGTTAGTTTGGGCATTCATACTATCTTATCAGCCAGTGGAGCAAAATTAAAGTGATTTATCCTGAATTCTTTGGGTTGTGAACTCAGTGTTAATATAAGAAATCTCTTGGTTATTAAAGAGTATAAAAACAATCAGTGATTTAAAGCCTTAGGCCCAATAATTCATTAGATGATAATTAATAATTTATTCAAAGATATGGCATGAGAAAGTGTTATTTGACAAAAACTTATATTGGGTTTGAGGATTAGGCCCATGAAAGCATCAATTGACAATTAAATTAACAATAAATGTAAACCAAAGTTGAGGGAAACAACACACAAATCAGGAGCCATAAGCTGAGGCTTCACCTAACCTAGGACGAGCCCCAACAGAGCCCCCTCTAAGCTTCAACTGGGGTGTCAATAATTGCCAGGTCTGGCCAGCCTCAGTAGGGTCATAAAATACCAGAATTGGGTTGGTGGCGATCATCCAAGGTAGTTAGGTTATTTTTGGCCTGGCGAGTAAAAATTGGGTTCTAATCTCAGAATTTGTAGGAAGTCAGTGGTAGGAAAGAGTATTTTATTTGATTTTAAAAACATTAATTTTGAAGAGGTAGGATTAAAATATAATTAGTTCACCCAGCTTAGGAATGGCAACCTCAGATTAAGCATCAGGATGTGTTTCAGGTGAGGCCACAAAAGGTGCGGAAGATCATTCCTTGACCAGTGGAATGACTCAAATCTCACACCCCAGACCAGTGGCGGTACAGGTTACCAACCCATCATTATTGGGGGCAATCAAAGCCCTTTAATAGATGAGGGCAAGCAAAGGACTTTTTAGTCAAAATGGGATGACGTCATGAAAAATAATTTCACTAATGAATCAGAAGATTTTATTTTATGAAGATGAAATCGTTGCTAAAAAATCAATATAAAAAACTATTCCCTTATATACCTTTGGGGGGCCAAAATAATGTGCATTCTGCAAATGATAAGATGATGAGCAGACCAAATTATTCTGGCATAGAGCAATTGAGGATCAAAAACAAATATTACTATATTGGGCAATCATCCAATAATAAGAGTCACTTGAAATCACAATGCAAGGCGCATAATAGGAGCGCCATCACTCAAACCTGAAAAGATAAGGATATTACCAATTTTAGTAATGAACCGGTATCAACAGAAGGTGGAATGACCTAAAACCTGAAAGTGGGGACTAGTACAAGGCACCTGAACATTCAGGTTCAGGGATAAGCACTGTGAGTGGAGCTCACGGCTACAAGAACTAGCCTAAATGGATGAAGCGGCTAAATCAGAAGTCTGAAGATGTCTGACTAGAAAATCTTGAAAAAACCCCATATTGAAACCCATATTATTTTTTTGGGGAAGGTTGCCCAGGGGACAAGCACTTCCAATATAGTGAGAAAACTAATAAAATTCGACAATTAAAGACACCCCAGAGGGTTCAAGGCCCCTCTTGTTGTCTCCAGGATCACCAAGATTAGGACGGTAGGGAAGGGGATTTATGCTGGCTTATTCTTGGATGCAGCATGTGTGAAAGAAAGGATCATCTTTTAGGAACCATATGGGGAACCATGTGTTGATTGTCCTTCTGTTACGGGTAGCCATATATCCAAACAGCCATGCTTGGAAATGTTCCAATATATGGCTGTGGAAGCGATGAATGGACTCTTGGATTGTTGGCGCTGCTCATGTGAACGATTCCAGTACCATTATATGTATCGTCCATAGTGCTATTGCTACTATTAGCGCCCTGAGAGATGGGTGGATAGGAGACTCCATGTTTATAGTGAACATGTTCCTTGCTAGGCTGAATGGATGTCCGTTTTCTTGGTGGAAAAGGCGCATGGCCTCTTCCATACCGCCACTGATGTTGGGCATTGTTCTAAACGGTGGGCTTGGCTTCCATACTGACCACATATTGCACATGAGGTGTGATTGGCGTTTTACCATTCAGCTGTTTGGTATACTCTCCTCATGCACCTCCATACATGTTCTCTTATCCTGGGTTGGAGTAGAGGGTGATGTGTGTATCTCCATATACTTCTTTGGGTCTCCAGGTTGTAGGGTATGTCCATATGGTCCAGGTAATCTATCCTGGCTATGGTACTTGGGTTTTTGCTTATTATATTGTCTGTGACTATTTAACCATTGATCTCCTGTCTGTGAGTTAGCCTTGGGCGTCCTCGGTGACTGGTTTGGTCCTTTATGTGAATCAGCCATGTCACTCTTCTCATGGCTAGGAGAATTCATATGAAATGTGCAGGAGTGCCGTGAAGTCCTGCAGCTGTGGGATGGGATGCCATAAGCTTGACTAATGTGTTTGGGTGATTTGGTTTTCTTAATTGGAGTGCACGTGTGAAGTTATATCTTGATGTTTTGGCACAGTGTGTATCTGGAAGATCTGGGCTAGTCACCTGAGCTATCCAGGATCCCAGTATATGGGTTGCTTGCTCTACGTAATTAGTAAGCCCCATACCTCCATTCCTTCTAGAGCCAAATAGGGTTTCAAGGCGTACAGGGGGTTGTGGTTGGACCATAGCCATCCTTGCAATAGGACGTGGACTGTGTTAAATAAAGATGGTGAGAAAGCGATTGCATGGGCCATGAACCATATGATTGATAGAATCATAGGTTTGGCTACTGTGAACCTTCCTGTTATACCTGTTTTTGTCCATATAAGGAGGAAAATGCATTTTTTATTTTGTCCAATAATTGTTTTTCCATCATGGAGTTAGCGTAACCTCCTGCTTCCAACCATACTCCCAAGTGACAAACAGGGCCAGCTGTTGGCTTGGTGATGATTGGAAGTTTCAGTGAGGTCGTTGCTAATTTTTTCCTCCTATGTCTGGTCAGGAGTCTTGAACCAGCTTGTTGGCCCTGTGTAGATGGCATCCACTGGGTCTGATATTTCCCCAGGAGTATAATTTCCATTTTCTCAGTGTTAAGTGATGCGTTACTTATGACTGAATAGTATTGTATTATCTTCTCAATTCTGCAAGCGTCCTGATTGTTGGATATGCCCACCACACAATCATCAGCAAAGGCCATCATTTTGACTGGTGGTTGGCCCTTGACGTTGATTCCTTTGAGCAGTGTGTTTGTATTTCAGATTAGGGGGTCTAGGCTAAAGTTGTAGAGTAGAGGCTTAAGGGAACTCCATGTTTTAGTCCTCTCTGTTGGATAACTGGGTTGGTTAAGAAGCCTGCTCCCCGCATAGCCATGGTTGCAGACTCTGTAAACAACATTACCCAGTTTATAAATCTATTTGGAAGCTTGAATTTTTGAAGGCAAGCCCTAAGATAGGTCCAGTTCACCTGTCATATGCCTTTTGTTGGTCTAAAAAGACAAGTGCTCCAGAGTTTTGGGCTGGCAGACATTTGCAACTGTGTGGATATTATCCCATATGTATCTTCTTGGAACAAATCCATATTGTGATGGGGATAATGCATCATTTGCAAGTTCTCCTAGTCGTTTAGCCATAATTTTTGTGAAAATTTTGTATTTGTGTTGGTTAGAGAAATTGGGCGCCAGTTGAATAGATCTAATATGTCTCATTTTTGAATAAAGTGACCATATAGGCTTCTTTGCCTTCAGGCAGGAGGCATGTTTCCATAATACACTTGTTCATTAAAGCTAGAAGAATGTTAGAGATGTTAGTGAACTATTTTATGTAAAAATTTATAGGGAATCCCATCAGTTCCAGGGCAGTTTCCTCTTGGTGCACCGGGTACTACTTCCCATAATTCCTCACATGATATTAGGTTAATTGAGTTGTTATTTTAAACCGCGGTGTCAATATGTGCGCTTCTAAGGAATTTTTCAATTTTTTCTGTTTTGACCAGCTTAAATTTATACAATTTCATATAAAACCTGTGCACTTTGGTCATGACTTCTTTGGGTGTTTCTGCTATGGATTTGTCCAGTTGACGGACCTGTGTACAAGCTATCATATTTTTCCTGGCGTGGAATTGGTGGAAAAAGTAGCTCGAGCAAATTTCTTTGTCTCTTATGTTTTTGCCTTTATATTAACTCCAACTCGGTGTTGGTGTTCGCGGATCAGGGTGTTTAGCTGAGCAGAAACCTCCACCCATTTGTGACCCCATCCATGGCTGTATCCCATTCTTGGTACATTGTTTTCTAGATGGTCAATTTTAGCCAATGTGTGTTTGATAATGGCTGAAACTACCCTATGTCTTCTAGACAATGTATGTTTAATTTGTTGGGTTATTGATTTTTTGAAGTTTTCCCAGGTGGTTATTGGGTTTCAAGAAAAAAGGTGTTTGAAAACCCTGGATTGAGGATATTTCCTCCATCCAAGATTGAAATTCTGAATCATTTAAACTTTCTGGGCGTATTCTGCACCATCTGGGTGCATGGGTACTAGGTTACGCCAGTTTGTAAGACACTGAAACAAGCTGATGGTCAGAGAATTCGATTTTATAGTTTTAGATTTTTGAATTTGGTGATGTAAAATTATTGGTGCGAATATTAGATCTATCCTTGACATAAAGACAAGTGTACCATTGTGTACATGTGGGCGTGTCATGTTTTGCAGCAGGGATTGCCTTTTTGGCAGTGGATCATATAGTCCCAGGGTGGCCTTTAGTACGCGGAGTCCCACTTGCCCTTGTGGTATCTCTGTTGTGTATGGCCATTGGTCCATCTCTGGGTTAATCCAGAAGTTCATGTCTCCCATTATGAAATTATTTTCTGGTAGATTTAGTTGTGTTAGGTTGTGAGAAATTCTCTTCGTTTATGTGCACCATTTGAGGCATACACACAGGCTATTGTGTGCACTTCAGTGTGCCATGAGAAGGTTACGGCGAGTACACAGCCATCCAAGGATGATTTTTATTAAAAAAATTTAAAGTTTTGGTTCACGTGTACTATCACCCCACATTGAAGCAACCAAAACGATATTGTTGAGAGGAGCATTTTAACCCATGCCTCCTCCTTTCCCTAAGGACAGTGGGTTTTATAAGAGACTCAACTTCTTGGCCCAGGACGTTAAGGCCTTGAGTCCCGCTATGTTCAGCGTCTCTATCTCTACTGAGACGCCTGATGCGCCTCAGGAGCGGTTAGCAGGGCCTCCCAGCCCTACTCCCTCGCTCACATAGCTCTCCACTGCACCTCTGCTGTGGAGAGCATAACCATGAGTAGGAGTTGGGGTGTATTCTGCCCCTTTCATCACCGCTGTTTTTGCTCCTTTTTTTGGCTTTGCTTGGTTTCAATATGTTATTGCGGTGCACTTGTGGGTTTTTATTGGCCACATTACTTTCTTGCGCATTCCATTGTTGATTTTCCTTCCTGATTGGGTTAAATTCCACAATTTCTGGGGGTGCACTGAACCCCAATTTTGCTGCATTCATTTTCAAAATCAGGTTCCACCAAATTCAAACTGGTTGAATTGAGTGTATGGTTTTCCACGGGATCTGATTGGTTCATGGACTCAAATTCCTCCATGTCTTCCTAGATCTGCTCCGGCAATATAATTTGATTCTGCCAAGGCCTTTGCCTTGGCCGCGGCCAGCTTGTGAGCTTATTTGGCCATTTTTTGTTCTTTTGGGAAGATAGGGTCAATTATTAATATTGCCTGTGTTCTCCCCAGTTGAAGGCTTGTGTAGTATCCCTGATTTTAGCGTACTATGAGTCATCTTCGCCCATTTCCTCCTCATAGAATTCTATTTCTCTCAGGCCTTCTTTTATGGGGCAAGCATGAATCTTGTGCCCAAAGGCCTGACAGTGGTTACAAATGGGGTGTGCTTTCCACTGATGTGCGGAACAGCTAGGATTTTTTCCCATCGATTGTGAAGGATGCTGTAGAGTAATTGACTGGACCTAATCATCAGATATTTGATCATATCAGATATCAGCAATTATGGATTAGGTGTATCCAAAGTATCCAAACTTGGTATTTGCGGCCTAGCGATTTCACTTAATTATATTTGACTATGATGACATGGGCTCAAGGGCTTTGTTGGTTAGGTCAAACTTAAATTTAAGTTTCAATTTAATGCCTTGGGCATGTGGGCTTTATTGGTCTATGTTAAAATTAGTTTTTAGTGTTGGTTGAGTTTTTGATCAAATTAATTACTAATTAGTGATACAAATCGCCTTGGTATGTGCTGCCAAATGAATGTGAAAGTGAATCAGTTCAGCTATTTTGAAGATGCGTATGAAACGCCATCTCAAGAATGATGACGGTGTTTACACCAACCCTGAGGCTGAGCATGATGCCCTGAGCCAAAGTATATGTAGACATTCTTACAAACTTTTTAAGTGGCCAAGTGCCACTGAAAATAAGACGTCATTGGTAAGATGTTATGAACATCAAACCCTATAAATAACCCTTAAGTTGACACTAATAAAAGATATTCAACTACTGGACTTATGTTTATAATTTAACTTATAAACTTTTTTGCGTTAGTATTTTACTTTGTATTAGTCAGTATTTACTTGGGATCAGTAGGATCAGGGCAGCATGCCATTGTCCAAGTAAATTAGAGGGTATACGATTTAATTGCTACCAAAAAGCTATATTTTAAATTATAATCACCATCCTGTCTATTGTCCTCACACAATAGACGCACAAAGCTCCATTCCGCATCTAAAGAAGAACCAATCCTATGAAGCCAAACCCAAAAACTCAACAAGTGGCGCTCATGGCTGGGACCGTAGATGGTGACCGTGATGATCGTGAGGAGCATCCAGTTACTTATTGCAGCAGGACGCTGAATAAGCATGAGCGTAATTACACGGTGATTGAAAGAGAATGCCTGGCTGTCATCTATGCTTGTAAACTTCAGGTTTACATTCATGGCACCAAATTTCAAGTAGTAACGGATCACATCTCATTACAATGGCTCCACAATATCAAGGATCCTGAAGGATGGTTAGCCCACTGGGCTCTGATAATTACAAGTGTACGATTATGAAATTATTCATAGAGCTGGAGCAGCCCATTAAAATGCAGACAGAGTATCGCAACTTCCCATTGTAGCTGTCCAGAGCAGTCTGGCCAATGAGCTTTATGAAAAAATGATTAACTGAATGTATGGAGATGAATCACCCAAATTTCAAAAGGCAATCAAGAAGGCATTAATTGACACCAAATATCAAAATGAAATTCTATATAAACTTAAGCCCAATGGACAACATTGAATCTTCCCAAAACCTTCCAACTGAATGGAGATTATTACACAAGCACACAAGGCCATTGGAAATGAGGGAATGACTAAGATGCTAGAATTAATTTGAGCCAGTTAATGGGATTTCATGCTATTCAATATCTAAGATGTGCTTGAGAAATATCATTCATGCCAAATCACAAAACCTATGAAGTTGGATGTGAAATATCAGTTGATCAAACCCAACTATGCCTGGCATGCCATATCAATTGATGTAATCAACCCCTTGCCTGTGAGTAGCCTAGGCAACAAATACATAATTGTTGCTATCAACCATCTAATGAAATGGGTGGAAGCTAAAGCAATTTGAGACGTTGAGGCTCTAGCTACTGCCAAGTTCATTATGGATAATATTATCTATAAGCACGGATGCCCCCAGAAGATCTTGACAGACAACGGCACAAACTTTACTGCCCAAATAGTACAACGGCTGAATTAGTTGATGTCCATAAAAGGAGTGTTGTCAGCACCATACCATCCTGAGACTAATGGTATGGTAGAGCAAGTGAATGGCACTTTAGTCAGAATTTTACATAAAAATGCAGTCTTGGCGCCTTTGCAATGGGCAACTTCAATTAGTGCAACCATGTTTTCATACAATATTGGATACCACAGCAGCACAGGCCACTCTCTGTTTTGACTTTTGTATGGTAGACAGCCCGCTCTGCCTCCATTATTATATTCAGTACTCAGCTCAATTGGCACAATTAACCCAAATAACTATGCCAAGCAACTAGCAAAGACCCTAATCAAGTTGCAATTTGGAAGCTTATCAAAATGTGATTAGTCAAAAAACTATTCAGAATAGCTATGATGATGCTAAATGAGTTATGGTGACTAAGTTTAATGAAGGAGAATTAGTAGTATTGTGAAACTCATAGCGCAGGCCGCGCGCACAAGCTAGCCTCGCTCTGGAAGGGTACATTTATCATATTGGAGAAATCATCTGAAGATGTATATACCATTAAGGATCAAGGCGGCTGGGTTATGAATTGAGTGCACGCTAAGTCCCTCATCTGTATTATAAAGAATAATAATATATAAAATGAAAAAAATAAAAATATAAAAATAAAAAGTAAAAAGTAAAAAAGAAAAAATTGCAACCCATAGAGTTTATTTCATAGATTTGATGCCTTGCTGGCATTAGAACTAGGTATCCCCTCTTTGGTGGGGGAGGAGAGCTCGATTGAACCAAAGAAGCCTGCAACAGAATTGGAGAGATGTGGACTTCATACAAGTCCCAACTATCTAGACCCTGACAGAGATGATCCAAACCCAAGAAAGCTTGACTCCAGGCACGCTGGCCCTGTTGGCTTAGGAAAGGCTATGGAGATAACATTCAATTTTGAGGAATTCAAAAAGTTAGACATTGTGACCCAAGAAGAAGGGTACCCACCGCTTACATCCAGTCAAGGCGGGGGAAGTGTAGAGTAAATGACTTGACCTAATTGTCAGATATTTGATTATATCAGATATCAGCAATTATGGATCAGGTGTATCCTAAGTATCCAAACTTGGGATTTGTGGCCTAGCATTTCACTTAATTATATTCAACTATGATGACATGGGCTTGAGGGCTTTGTTGGTTAGGTCAAACTTAAATTTAAAAATTTGATTTAATAACTCAGGCATGTGGGCTTTGTTGATCTCTAATGAAATTAGTTTTCAATTTTGGTCAAGTTTTTTGATTAAATTAATTACTAATTAGTGATAGAAATCACCTTGGTATGTGCTGCCAATTGCATGTGAAAAGAATTGGTTCAGCTATTTTTGAAGACGCATACAAAATGCCATTTCAAGAGTGATGACGGTGTTTACACTGACCCTGAGGCTGAGCATGATGCCCTGAGTTGAAGTATACATGGACATTCTTATAAACTTTTTACATAGCCAAGTGCCACTGAAAATAAGATGTCATGGGTGTGGGATCCACCAATGGATGCCACAAATATTTTCTCAGAGTGAGAATCTTACTTTTAATAAAAGTATAAAATATCGCTTTGTTAAAGTTTTTATGTTTTTTATTGTTTTAAGTGGGGCCAAACCAAGAAAGGTCCCCTTCTCAATACTAGTTTTTCCTATTTAAGCTAGTTCAGATTTTGAGACCATGGGTATTTGAGGCAAAAGTATACAAAGCTGAGTTATCTAAATTGGGAAATATAGGCTTTAGGCCTATCAGATTAAAGGTGAATTTTTTAAGGCAAAACTGACCCATGTGGTAACAATTGATGAATTGTATCCAATCACCAGTGAGTAAAATATTTTCACCTTGGCGGTGGTCAGACTTGTGTGGTAATGATTGGCTAAATTGCACCCTATCATCATTGAGTAAAATCTTCTCACCTCAGCGGTGGTCAGACTCATGTGGTAATGATTGGTTAATTCATACCCAATCATTGATGGGTAAAATCTTCTCACCTCAGGAGAGGTCAGATCTGAGAAGTAATGTTTGGTTAATTTGCACCCAATCATCAACGGGTAAAATCTTCTTACCTTGTGGAGGTTCAAATCTGTGCAATATTGAACACCTCAAATTTGGCTGAGAAGTTGGAGTAATCCTATTATTAGTTATTACCTTTTTAAGCTGATTTTTGTGATAAACCATATTTTTCTGATAGTTAGGATTCTACCGAGAATCCACTAAGGTTTTTCCACCTTTGGTACTCATATCATTGTTAACTACAATATTATTATGATGATTGGGCAGGAGATGGGCCAATCATGGTAGCAGATTTGGGAGCACTAATACCTCCAACATTCTTTTTCTTAAGTTGAGAAGGAGAATGTCTGACAATAGGTAAGATGTTGTGAACATTGAACCCTATAAATAACCCTTAGGTTGACACTAATAAAATATATTCAACTACTAGACCTGTGTTTATAATTTAACTTATAAACTTTTTTGTATTAGTATTTTACTTTATATTAGTCAGTATTTACTTGGGATCAGTAGGATCAGGGTGGCGTGCCATTGTCCAAGTAAATTAAGGGTATATGATTTAAGTGCTACCAAAAAGCTATATTTTAGATTATAATCACCATCCTGTCTATTGTCCTCACACAATAGATGCACAAAGCTCCATTCCGCATCTAAAGAGGAACCAACCCTCTGAAGCCAAACCCAAAAACTCAACAGATGCAATGTGGGGGATTTGTGTAATATCCTCTACTACATCCTGGTTTGGTGAAATTATTTCTATTGCCTTCCCCATGCTAAGGGTTTGCATTAGCTGGAATCATTGCATTTCAAATTGTTTAATTTCTTTATAGGCTTCCAAGCCTTCTCGGAGATGTCTTTTGACTACTGTGTGTGCCAGTGTGGTCATAAGATAGTCAAAAATTATAAAAATGTCTTTGGATTTAGTCCAATGGGTGCGTTTGGTTGGGACCAATTGCTGTCTGTCAGGAAGGTCAAGTACCACTCTGACCTTCACTGCTTTGTTCGCTTCTTCCACAGTTTTGAACCCAAGATCTACCCAACCTCTGCAGATAGTATGAGTTATTAAGTACACCGCGAGCAGGAAAATTTTTTGTTGGGATTTGCCAAACTTTTCCCACATTGTTGGTGTTACATGCCCAGGAAAACTCATATCCTGAGTTCCACCAATGACAGTGGTTGCAATTGGGATACTTCCAAATAGCTGCAGTATTTTACCAAAAAATTGATGAAACCCGCGGGAGGCGCCACCTCAGGTTTTTTATTTTTGCTAAAATTTTTGTTTGTACCTGTGCGCTTGGTACCTTTGGGTGGTGCAGGTCTGAGTCCGCTGCCCTTTACCGCGTTTGCCCAGCTCTTTACCTTATTATTCATACTTATCTCTCCTGGTGTTGATTATTAAATTATTCTGTTTGAATCAAATCATATTACTAAAAGTGATAGTAATTGGAAAGAAAAGAAGTTTAAACCCATATTCCTAGATACTTTTCAATATTTTATTTTATTTTATACCTTGAATTTTCTCTTGAGGTATGAAATAAAAATCCTCCTTTCTAATTTAATAATAATCCTTGACATAGAATCTCAAGTTTAGCCTTTTACTTGCACTTATAGTTGTTTAAGTAATTAAATTCCAGTAACAATTTTGGGATTAATCAAATATATGGAATAAAGTAACCAATCTGAGAGCTGCTCTGGTTGGAAGAAGACACTCTCTATTTCAGATACCTTAGAGCCAAGCTGCCAAGGTATAGGTTGGATTGGCAGCATCTGAGTCCTGAGGGCCAACATATGATGAATATGTCTAAGAGCCCTCAAGAGTTTTGCCATGGGTATGAAGAGTTTTCAAAGCGATCAATGCTACATGGGGTAGCATCAGAGGAGAATTTGTTCTATGAGAAAGATTATTATTTTAGTGAAGTCTGTCTGGTGCCTAATCTACTTGGAGTAGACCCCATAATTAGTGAGTCAGCCTCATATGTTAAACGAGCTGAGGTCAGCAAGCTGACTGTGGAGCTCACTATAGGGGAAGCATCATCAGCCCTAGTGATGATCATGAGAGTTCTAATGACCAGTTTAATTATAAATCAGATATGGAAGTATACTACAGAGAGGATTCCTCTAAGCTCCTAGTGAAGGAGAAGGATAAAATTTATTCAAGGCTTTGTACTCTGGAATTAGAAGTGCACAATCTATGCAACGAGCTTGAGCATGTCAAGGAGACTGCCAGAAGAGCACGTATTGCCTCACTATCTATTGTAGGAGGACCATCACCTATTATCAAAATTTGGAAGCAACGCTTAAAAATTTTAGGAAATACTTGGATTCATCAAAGAAGTTAATAGTGGAACCACTACTGCTCTGAATGAATATGGAGAGCGCTTGGAGCAGCACAACAATATGCTCTTTAAGATGGCCAAGAGTATATAAAATTTTGAAGAAACAAATGCATACTGTATCGGAGCCTACCTCTACTTGACCTATAACTCAATTGGAGCACCTATGTGGGCTGCTCAAAGAAATGTACCACCACCGGTCAGACCTGCTACTCAGCTGACCATGGTGCATTCAATCCTGTTGAAGAAGCTCATAACTTTAAACCATACTTTAAGAACATGTACACACCTGGAGAAGGAACAATTATGAGTTTCTTCAGAAATTTTGAGAACAGCATGGATGGTGCTAGTGATTGAAAAAAGTCTCGCTACATTAAGGGTGTATGAGCTGCAAGGCTCAGGAGATCCTTTGCATGAGCATATGACCTAGACTATCTTAACCAAAGTGGAGAATATTATCCTCTCATTTCGGTAGTGAACATTACGTCCAGAATATGAAACAAGAGTTCCTCCTAGTGAAGTTGGGAAAGAATGAGTCAGTCACAAATTATGCCTCTCACTACTACCTCAAGGCTCAACAATTTTTAACCACAGGAACTATGGATTTTCCTACTGCAAAAACCATTTTATTGGG
The DNA here is from genome assembly GCA_022478985.1 of Massospora cicadina. Taxonomy (NCBI): domain Eukaryota; kingdom Fungi; phylum Entomophthoromycota; class Entomophthoromycetes; order Entomophthorales; family Entomophthoraceae; genus Massospora; species Massospora cicadina. Next base: position 39,463 of record JAKSZP010014860.1, on the reverse strand, counting down.
TTCATTGGAGATGCAACCTAACCTCAAGGTTCATATAACTCTTGTTATTAAGAGCACAATGTCTCTCAAGGCACTGAAGTAAGTGTTACTCGACATACTAAGGATGTACAAAGCTGAATGAAAGGCAATGGGGCCTACTCCTCCCCCTCGATGAGTTAATAAGGCCATTTATGTTGCCAATGATAAGGGTGGCAAACTAAATGATAAGTATTAAAAACCTCCTGAATGCTTGCTCGTCTAGAGTTTACCTGCGACAAGCTCCATCAACCTAGGAACTTTTATCAAAATTTTATGTTACTTGCTACTGAAAAGAAGGACACTAACTAAAGAGGCTGCCCCAATGCTGTCGACTTGGTGGATCTCCACACTGAGGATGAAGATGACCACAAAGATGTTTATTTGGCTAGCTCAGGATACCACGTGTTAGGGGCATCTAGCGGTGGCTGTGCCTGCCAAATTGAGAGTCTTTGGCACTAACAGATCTACTACAAATGATGCCTATTTGGCACAAGCGAATAATCTTACTCAAGTCGTCAATTCATCTGAAGAAAGAGAGCAATTAGTTATGGATACCTTTAAGAATTTGGCACCATATGGTGAAGTTACTGTCAAGACTAAAATTAGCGCTGCTGCTCTCAGACAGTTTGAGGGATATTCCAATGACGTTATCACCACTGGAAACCCTTTTGGTAAGAGTGTAATGAAAGTGGAAGTAATTATCTAGAAGGTACGCGTTTTGGCAGCAATGGAAACTGGGGCTCCAGTTAACAACATCTCATTTTAAACTCATGAAGAAACTGAAGTTTATGTCTGACATTGACTACAATGTAAAGTATTGCACTGAAGGACCTGACATTACCCACGCTTTGGGAGATTATTCCGCTTCTACACTTACGCTTTGGGAGCATGGTCCTGACGGCACCAGTTGTGGTTTTGGACAATAATCATTATGACTCCTTATCTAGGACATCTTCTCTTGGAGATTAAAGTGGAGATCTATTTCACCACTAGCACTGTGAGCAAATTAAGCTGCCAGCTTCCGCAGGTTTTAAAAAATGAGGATGTCAAGCTGTGGAAGCAAAGTACATGCTTTGTTGAAACGGACCAATTTACCTACCCATTCTTTACACCATTACTGAGAAAGGTGTAAAGCAGCTAACGCTTACAATCAGTGCAGAGGAAGGACTCCCGATGGGTGTTAGCAAAAGCATAAAGGTTCAACCGGGGGATCAACGCATTAAGACTTTGTCAATTAGCATGAGGATTCCGCCTAACACCATAATGAAAGTATACAGCTGTGACGGAATCCGCAAACAAGAGCTCAGAGTAATACAAGGGTACTATGAAACTACCTGTTCTGGAAAGTTGAACATCATTTTATGAAACATCACTACCCAACTGATCAAAGTTGAGAAAGAACAAATTGTAGCACTAGCCTGAAGGACCAATTTCCAAGAGATTGAATTTGTCCATGCAGTAGGAGGTTTTAATGAGCTTGAGTTTGGGGTGTGACCCCTAAGCAGCAGAAGGAGCTTGATGAACTTTTGGACAAGTTTAGTGACACCTTCAGCACTGGCTCCAACAATTATGGCCTATGAAAGGGCAAGGCCCAAAAGATGAATACCAATATAGCTATACCGTTCAAATCTAAATTTATCACCGCTCCAAAGCAGAGGACGCAGTTATTAAGCAAGAGCTTAACCAAATGGCCGAAACAGAGCTGGTTATACTGTTGAAGAGCCCATGGGCATCATTTTTTGTTGCTGGTGTGTAAAAAGGATGAAACCCGTATAGTAATCATGGACTACCGCCGCCTAAACAAAATAAACAAGAAGGATTTGTACCTATTGCCACGCATTGATGATGTTTTGAAAAAACTGGGTGGCTTGAGCGACTTTTCAGCAATGGATCTTGCCAGTGGCTACTGGCATATGGAGCTCTCGCCCAAGGATCAGGATAAGTGAGCTTCTGATCAGAAGTCAGGGGCTGTTTGAGACCATGAGGATGCCACAGGGGCTCTACAACGTCCCTGCTACCTTCCAGCACGCGATAAATCACATTTTCAGCAATTTAAGTCAAGTATGATATGACTTGACAAAATTACAGTGTTCATCTTGAAGTTTCAAGAGCATCTGCAGCATCTCCAGGAGGTCTTTACATGGCTGCGCGCATCAAATTTGAAGTTAAAACAAAGCAAGAGTACCTTCCTTAAGAGACAGCTAGAGTCCTTGGGCCCTGAGACCATCCCAAGTGGAATCAAAACTTAAGACAGGAGGCGAATGCCATTTTGGTAATACAGCTACCAAGTAGCATGGGGGATATACAAATGTTCCTCAGAATGGTGTGATACTACTAACAGCTCATCCCCCATTTTGTGGACTTGGTGGCGCCCCTCACATACCTGATTACTAAGGAGAAGAAGTTTGAGTGGGGCCTGGAGCAAGAGCAGGACTTTTCAGAGTTAAAGGAACTATTGGTAGAGGCATCAATCTTGGCCATCCCGACTTCAAATTTACATTCTATCTGTATAGTGACACCAGTGACGTAGACTTGTTGAGATCTTAACAAAGCTATATGGAGATGAGGTGAATCACCTGATCGAGTACTACCCTAAAGTTTTCAAAAAAAGCAGAGAAGAACTATACAGTCACTGAGCGCGAATGCCTGGTAGTGATCAGAGCAGTCAAACACGTTAGACCTTATTAGTATGGAGTACATATCAAGATGGTCACAGATCATGCGTCCCTCCACTGGTTGAGAGAAATGAAGGATCCCAATGGACGCCTTGCCCATTGGGATGTACTCCTTCAAGGATATGATATTAGAAAAATACATTGAGAAGGAGATAAACAACTCAACGCGGATGGTATATTAAGGTTACTTATGTTCCACTTGCAAGAACCCAAGAGTAATCGCCTCTTTGACCAAATTAGTCTACCAGAAGAGGCTTGGAAGGACTAGAGAGAGGAATTCAAGAGCGTCCTGAGGAGATGTTCTAAAGACATTTAGAGTTTTGATGGAAATCTACAGAAGAAGATACAAAACAAGTGGTACATATATATCCAGACTAGCATTTGCATGGAGTTAGTGCTGGAGGCTCACAATCTTGTGGGCCACGGAAGATTTCTCAAAACACTAATATACCTCAAAAAAAGGTTCTACTGGGAGTGCATGTCAGATGAAGTGCACCAAGCCTTAAAGTTGTGCATACCTTGTGCAAGTTTTTTCCGCTGGAAAAGCAATTCAAGTTTAAGCCAATTCCACCCACAGCCCCTTTCAGAAATGTATCAATTGACATGGTGGGACCTTTCCAAAGGCTTCCAGCAGATTCAAGTTTATCTTAATAAAGATTGACCACCTTACTAAGTGGGCCAAGGCCTCAGCGGTCAAGTCATACACTGAAAATACCCCGCTTGCTTCCTGTACAACCAAGTTATCATGAGACACGGTTACCCTCAAGTTTTGCTGCCCAACAATGGGAAGAACTTTATCACATATGTGGTAAGAAAACTGATAAACATAGTGGGAGTGAAACAGCAGCTCACTACTCCTTACACTTCATACTTTAATAGAAGTGTTGAGCGAGTAAATGGAAACTTAGGAGAAACTTTGAAGAAAATGGCCCACACCTACAAGTTGAAATAGGATCAGTTGCTGCCTCAGCGTTGTTATATTACTGGTCAAGCCACCACCAAGTGATTGAAATGTCCTTAATTTAAAACTCTTTAGGGACGAGAGGTAGCTCTGCTGACTCTCCTAGCACTGATCATCTCCGCGGACTGGAAGAACCTGTAGCCTGGAAGTTACCAGCAAAACTTATCTGAAAAGCTCATAAGGATTTGGTTAGAGGCTTCAGAAAATTAAAGCAACAATCTTTAAGAGTCGATAGGAGTTAATGACGAAATAAGCTACCAGGGTTTATCCTAGGAGACAAATTTTGTTTTGTTACCTGCAAGGCACACAACATAATAAGTTACAGGCCATTTGGAATGGGCCTGCCACTATCTTGATGAAGAGAGGAGTGGAAATCTCCATCTGGGATGATAAAAAAATGCTTTATTTAATAGAGTACTTTCCCACCACTTCAGGTTGTTCCTCAGGTCTTGTCTTGGGAGGGTAAATGTCACAGTTGAGGCTGTGAACGGTGTAGAAGATCATCTCTTGACCAGTGGAATGACTAAAATATAAACCCAGACCAATGGAGGTACAAGTAACCAATCCACCGCAGATGGAGGAGATCAAGGTTCTTTTATAGGTGCAAAGGAGCAAATAAATTTCTAGTAAAATCAGGATGATGTCATGCAAAGTAATTTTTATCCTCTTAAGTCAGAAGTTTTACTTTAAGAAAACAATGTCATCAATGAAAATTTTTATGAAAATTGAACCCCTTATATACCTTTGGAGGACCTAAATAATTTGCATTCCGTTGATGATGTGATGATGAGCAGATCAAATTACACCAAAAAGAGCACTTGAGTATTGAAAGTAGATAATACTAAATTAGGCAAACAAAACATTTTGAGAATTGCTCAATACCATGATGTAAGGCGCACCATAGGAGTGCCATCGCTTGAACTTGAAGTCAAGAATGATATCACAAAAATTTAGTAGTGAACCAATATCAACAGAAGGTTTAATGGCTCAAACCTCAAAAGAGGGGACTAGTACAAAGGCACCTGAACTTTCAGGTTCAGGGATAACCACAGTGTGATGGATCTCACGGCTACAAGAATTTTTTTATATGGACAACGTGACTTAAGCAGCAGTCAGATGCTGTCTGACTAGGGGATCTTGAATATACCCCATATTGAAACGCATATTCCGAAATACTTTCAATATTTCATCCATTTTATATCTTAATTTCTCTTAAAGTATAAAATAAACATCATCTTTTTATCTTAATAAGAATCCCTTTCACAGAATCTGAACTTTTTTCTTTTTAAACTTTCTCTTATATTTGTTTAAGTGATTTAATCGCAAGAACCAGTCTGGATTAACCAGATATACAGAATACAGTAACAAGTACGAAATCTGCTCTGTTTAGGAAGACTCTCTATCATGGATAGCTTAGAGCTGAGCTGCCAAGGGATAGGTTGGATTAGCTTCAGTTGAGTCCTGAGAGCTAATGCACAATGAATATGTCTAATTGTGTCTACAAGAGTTTAGCCATGTGTAAAGAGATTAAAAAGCAATCAATGCTACAAAAGGTAACATCAGAGGAGAATTTGCTCTATGAGAATGGTTATGACCTTAAAGAAGGTTGTCTGGTGCCTAATATGCATGGATTAGACACCGTGAGCAGTGAGTCAGCCTTACATGTTAAGCAAGCTGAGGTTGACGAGCTGACTGGATGGAAGAGATGAGTGTAGGGATAAAAAGTAGTCAGTTTAGGCTTAGTTTCAAAATATAGTCATCTTTGTATTCTTGTCAAGTTAGAGATAGCACAAACTTGAGAGTTGAGGTAGACAAGTGACAGAGGAACTTAGGCAGCACTCTGAAATTTCTGGTTGATGGGAGCAATGACAAAGTAGAGGGGGGAATGCAAAACTACAACAAAGCTGCCTAAAGCAGCTGTATAGATATCTTCAACTGAAACTGTTGTTGAGTACAGAAGTGGCTCCAGGGATGGAGGAAGCAATATGATGCAGGGAAAATTTTCAACATCTTCCTCAGGAACTTTTATGGTAAGTTCACAGGCAAGTAAAGTCTCGGTAACAAGAGGCCATGACTTGCATCAAGGTTTATATTGGGTGGTTAAGTTTAAAAATAGCGGCAGCTATTTGTGGTTAGGCATTCAAGGTTAGTAAAATTTTTTAGACATCTAAATTCTTGAGAACCAAACTGAACTTAGGTTGCAGTTTTTGACTTTATAGGCCTTTAATAACTTGCTGCTTCTTCAGCTCAAATTTTGGGAGCAACCTTAGCGTTTTAGAAAAAACTGACCAAAAAAAGAGTCAAAAATGGAAAAAGGGAAAGTGTATGAGTTGTTTAACCCGTTGACATAAAGTAAAGAAATTTTGAGTTTGGCCACATATGAGTTCAAGATGGCGTCTGGGAAGTTTATAAAAGCTTTTGATACAAAGATCAGACATTGTAAAGAAATCATAGAGTCAACAATATAATTATTTAAATTTTGATTGGAAGGCAGTTTGGTAGTAGACTGAATGATTGTCTCAGTGGGGGATTTGTCCTAATTAAATTTGGAAATGGTGGATAGTTTGGCCTTGTTTCAATCAACTCATGGCGTTTGGGATTGATAGCGTTGCTAGCTGATTTGAAGGAGATAGAGCCCAAATCAGTGAGTTAGAGTACATGGGTAAAGTTGAAGAGATAAATGTAGTTAAACTAGCTCAGCAACTTCTCATTGTAAAGAGAAAAGAGGGAAATTGTTTGGCAGGTAGGTAAAGGTGGAAGAATTTGAGCATAGTTTCACATTAGCATTTAAAGGTGGCCAGGTGATAGCCTTTTAATTTTATTTGACTGCGACAAGCTGACCAGGTGATAGACAATACCAAGCTTTAAGGAGCAAAGCTTATATTAGACTAGAATTCAATGAACAGAAAGAGACAATCTTATCAATCAAACCAAATCAAAAAATAAAAAATAAAACTAAAATGATCCAACAAGGTCAGATGCGGTAAACTACTATGTATCCATGGTGGTGGTGAGTGAGGATTGGGAGGCTCATCTTCCTTTTCTTTGTCAGACAGTGAACGGCAGAGTGCTGAGAGCACAGGTGTGGGTGCATCCTCAAAATGGGGGTCAAGGTAGTGGAGTGGTTCTTGCAGCTCAAATTTAGCTATGAGGAGGGTGGTGATATATTCAGATAGGGCTTTCTCAGCCTTGAGGCAAACTTTGGGTAGGGTGATGAAGGTGGCGATGTTGTTGCTGGTAATGAAAAGTTTTTTGGCCAAATTTATGATCATCACAACTTTTTGTATTGCTTTGTTGGCATCTTGGTGGAATCAGAGGAATTCTTTTTTATGAACTTGATTCATGGGGGGAAGGACAGGGGCGGGTATCCCCCCGACCAAAACAGAAACTGATTTTTCTACAGCCTTTTAGAGGGGGTGACAATTAGGGGAGGCAACAGCCCCTTTGGTAAGTTGGTGTTCACTTCAGAATCATTGTCATCAAAGCATAGAGCATAGTGCCAAATTGCAATTGAGATGCATAATCTGCGTTTAAGTATAGTTTGAGGCCTGGTGCCTCAATTGAATCAGGGACAGGATCTCCAAATCATCAACTTCCTCCAGATAATCCCAGGGATTTTGGTTGAAGATGATAGGTTGATCGGCATACAGGTGGGATGAGTGGGTGGGTGGGTCTTTTTAATTTACTGGGGTCCATACTGGCTCCTGATTAGTTGAAGTTGGAGTGGGTGTTTGACATTTAAGTTTCTTATTGGATGAATCAGTGTCAGTTGCATCTACCATTTTGGGTGGAGGAGGAGGGAGGATTGTGACCATTTAAAAAAAGTTTTTATGTCAGCGATGGGAGCATCATGGGGGGAGTCAAGCGTGTGGGATCCATCTTGGGCTATGGTGAAGCAGCATCGCTTCAAGTGGTCCAGGCTGAAACAAATGGGGCAGATCTTGCGCCTTTTGTCTACTCTGGCCCAGAAAGGGTAGTCAGTGGAAAAGGGGACAACGGTGCAAGGGGGAATAAAAATGGCGATTTCATTTGATATTGGGCATACAGTTGCAAAGGGCAAGGGCCAACAAGTCAGTTGGCTCCATTGGGAACCATAAATCGTAGAATGGGGTCAGCGCCATATACTGACAATCCATTTATTAGTTTGTTGTATAAAGTCTTATGGGGGAGGTGAGTGGGGAAGCCTGAAAATTGAACCACAAGAATGGTGTCATCAGATCTAGTACTAAAAAAAGAATGGTGTCATCAGCAATTGGGTGCAAGTGAGTTGGGATGGGGAAAACCTGAATACCAGAGAAATTTTGGCTTAAATTGCAGCATCAGCTTCTCAGATAAAGCCAAGGTCAAAGTACCCCTTGTATGGGCGGAAGTTGATAAAGCCTGCAGGCTGCATAAGCGTCTGGGCTAATTCTATGATTTATTTATTGTTGTAGGGAAACAAGTTGCCATATGGAACTCAGAGGCCAAATATCAACTTGCTTTAGGAGAGCACAATGGGTCTACAAGACACCACTTGGGAACGTGCAAGGTGGAGGGTGAGACCCTTGGGGGAACGTATTGACCTGAGGCATTGGAAGGCTGGTCAATCTAGTTCAAAAGTGTTTTCCCGCTAGGTGAAAGATGCTAGGGGGGTTTGCCGCTGCCCCATTATGGAACAGCGGGCGGTAGAGTAAATGAAATTGGGGTTTTACTGTGTGTCAGTTTTTGGAGTTGTTTAGTTCTTCTGTAATTTTTAAATTCGCTTGAAAGTGATATCTAGCAGACTGGTGGTAGCTTTTTAAAATCCTTAAAATATTGTCAGCTTTTTACAGGTAAACCTTTTTCTATAACATTACATATGGAAATTGTAAAAAAATGTAAAAATAAAACTGATAAATAAAAGGTTTAAAAGAATTATTTTTGGTAAAGAGAGCGATTTGGTCTCAAGGGCACTTGTCTCAGATCACTCAAGTGGTTTGTCAAGATTTTCAGCTGTCTCAGCAAAGGAAAATAAATTTGACGCCAAAGCATTTGATTTAGCTATCTTGTTAGAGCATCTGTAATCCTTAGTGTTGTAGAACAGAGTGGCGAGGCAATCAGCTGATTTAGCTGCTTCATTTGGCTTGTTAGGAGGTTTTAAAACAACTGCAAGAAAAAATTTGAAAATTTTCCTGCTGGGCCTCAAGGGCTCCAATTTTGGTGTTTGAGCAGTGAAGAGCATCAGCGCATGAAAACTGAGAGGACACCAAGGTATTTGGTCTAGCATGACAGATTTTAGCAGGAGGAATCTTCAATTCAAGCATAGAATTAAACTTGACTTCTTCAATAGAAAATTTCAAGTTTTCTGTGTGGCTTAATCTTGGGGAGCTCTCGCGCTTATCCTCAAGCTCCTTTAGTTCTTATGTTTGCTCATTCCTCAGGTTGTTTGCTTCAGAAACAAATTTAAAAACAAGCTTTTTTGCTTTCAGCTTCATAAATATCTAATTCATTAGCTGAAGCAAATCCAGGTTCTTATTGTAGAACTTTATGAAAGGAAACTGGAGAAGGTTGCAAGAAATTATATGGTTTAGCTGATATAAGCTCAAATTTAAGTAACTAATTCAATGATTTTCTAGTATAAGTAGTGAAATTTGGCAGCGCACTCTCAGGTGCTTCTCCAGCCTCTGGATAAATGAATTACAATTCATAGCATCATAAACCATATCTAATCCTTCCTCTGACGCTTCATCTTTTTTGGGATTGTAGTCACTATTTATAGTTCATTTGGTGGCATCTTTGGCATAATTATTAATTATGTCAAGCTGTTTCTCACAATATTGCACATCGTGTATCCATATGATTTCACATTTTACTTTTTTTTATTGCTGTCATTATCATTTCAATTTGTCCATGGCTTAGACTGTCTATGGCATCTATGACATCCATCAAGGTTTGAGCTTGGCCAAACCTCCAGCAAAAGACCTAGCTCATATCCACAAGGTAAGGGTTTTTTCTTCCCAATTCATCATGTTTTACTTTCTTGAGTAAATAATCATGTTGTCCCAGGGATGTTTGACAGGTTTACAGTGGCAACATGGAGTGCTCCTGTAATGAGCACCATATCTTAGCTATTTGGTAAGTGAAATTTGAATCTATTTAAATTTAGTACTTGGAGATGCTTGAGTTGTACAAGTCTTGGTGGGATATGGTTGATTCATAAATGCTAACTTCCTTTAGGATGGCACTTTGTGGCAAAATGGCGTCTGAGAGGTTATGGCTAGGCACTTTCGCTTCAGTAGGGTCCATGACTATGGCAACTATACTGGGTCTTAAACGCTATTTCTATTGTTAAAACTATGCAAAAAAGATGTAAAATGTACAATTATAAAAAAGATTAAAACTTGGAATAATTTTAACAAGTAAAAATATGGGTCTATTTAAATACCAGGAGAAAATCTGGAATTTGATGAGTTATAGGCGAATACATGTGTGAAGGTGGAGGAGATTCAGGAATGCAGGAGGTAACGACATAGTCCAAGTTCGGAGCTGGAGTAAATCATTATTCATTATTAAAGACTGGACTGAGAGCAATAATGGAAACACAGTAAAAGGCCACAATATCTGCCATTAGGTAGCCAATAGGTAGTAAGGTAAAATGTAGCATAAGGTGGTTAAGGGATTGAATAGAAATGTTAACCACTTAATTAAACTTCATACTTATTATCAAGATGATATAAAGTTCGTTTGGGCATTCATCCTATCTCATCATCTTGAGGCACTATTGGGGCAATTTATCCTAAATTTGTTGGTTTGTGAACTCGGCGTTATTATGAGATATTGCTCAGTGCATAAAAGCTATTTTAATAATTTGGACCTTAGGCTTAATAAAACATTGGTTGATAGATACTAATAACAATATGTTTGGGGATTAGGCCAAAAAAAGCGTTGGTTGACAATAAATAATATTGTTCTCAGGGACTAGGTCCAAGAAAGCATTAATCAACAATTAAACTAATAATAAATATAAACTGAAGTCAAGAAAAATATCTAACAAGTCAGGAACCATAAGTCAAGGCTTCATAAACGTAGGGCAAAGCCTGACAGAGCCCCATCTAAGCCTCAATTGGGGATGACATTGATATTGCTAGGGGCAACTAGCCTTGGTAGGGTTTCAAACTACCAGAGTTTGGATGAGTGAGTTAAAACAAGGCATTTGGGTCAAATATTTGCCCAAATGACATGAGGCTTATTTCAATCTCACAATCTGTTGGCAGTCAGTGGTAGCATAGTGTACCTCATTAATATAAATTTATTCACCTGGAAAAACTTGATTTCAAAGAGGTGGGGATCCTAAAATTTGATTAGTTCACCCAGATTAGGAATAGCAGCCTTAGTTTCGGCGTTAAGGTGGAAATTCTGATTGTGAGGATAAAAGATAGTCAGTTTAGGCTTAGTTTAAAATAAAGTTTGGCGTTGTGATTCTTGAAAGGGTACATGTTCCTGCCAAGATAGTTGGTAGCACAAATTTGAGATTTGAGGTAGATAAAGGAATGAGGAGTGTAGGCGGCACTCTGGCATTTCTGGCTGATAGGAGCAATGACAAAGTAGAGGAGGGTGAATGAAAAACTGACAACAAAGCTGCTTATAGCAGCTGTATAAGTATCTTCAACTGAACCTGCGGTTGAGTCCAAAAGCAGCTCCAGGGATGTAGGAAACAATCTAAAATATGGAGAAACCTCAGCCTCTTTTTTCAGTAACTGTTATAATGAGTTTGTGATAAAGGGGAGGCTTGATTACATGAGGTTATGCCATTGCATCAAGGTTTAGATTTAGTAGATTTGTTGAAAATGGCGGAAGCTATTTGTGGTTAATCATTCATAGTTATTAAAATTGGCCTGGACATCTAAACCTTGAGGTCTAAGCTGAATTTAGTCTGAAGCTTTTCACTGCATAGAGTTTAATAACTTGGGCCAATTTAGCTTGAATTCCTGAAACTACCTCGAGGTTTTGGGGATAAACTGATCCAGATATGAGCCAGATAGCTAAGGGAAAGTGTTTGTATTGTTTGGCCTAGTCAACTTGAAGGCAAGGAATTTTGATTTTGGCTTCTCATGAAATGAAGACAGCGGCTGAGAAGCTTGCAACTGATTTTCATGAAAAATTAGTCATTTTAACGAGAATTGTGGAGTTGACGATTAAAGTCTAAATAGCAATTGGAAGGCAGTTTGGTAGTAGAGTGAACAATCATCTAGTTGAGAAGCTTTCAAGGTTAAAATTAGAAATGGTGGAATATTTGGGCTTGTTGTCAATCTCAAAAATTTGGATAGATAGTGTCACTAGCCAATTTGACAGAGGTAGAGCCCAAATTGGTGGGAGGAGAGCATGAGGATAAAGTTAAGAGATGAATGCAGCTAGCTTTGTCTCAAAAAAAATTTCATTTTAAAACGAAAAAAAAGAGAAAATGTTTGGCAGGTAGGCAAAATCAGAAGAACTTTAACATATTTTTGCATTAGAATTTTAGGGCAGTCAGGTGGTAGCTTTTTTAAATCCTTTTAATTTTGTCAGATTTAAATGGGAGTTTAATTCTCTGACATCAGCAGGGAATCCTAAAATATTAGTAAAAGTAAATAATAATGATACTAAAAAAGGTTTAAAATGTATTAAAGAGGTAGGAGTGGGCGATTTGGTCTGGAGGGCACTTGTCTTGGCTGGCGCAAAATGAGTTTAGGGTTTTCAGTCACTTCAGCCAATTAAATGTATTTGGCACTAAAACGTTTAGTTTGGCTAGCCTGTTTGAACAGATGTGAGTCTTAACAGAGGAAATAAAATGTTGCTGAAGCATTTAATTTGGTTGGGCTATTTGAGCAGCTGTGAGCCTCAGCACCAGAGAAAAAAATGTGAGGTCATCATTTGGTTCAGCTGCTCCATTTGGCTTGTTGAGATGCTCTGGCTCAGATGAAATAAAAACTCAAGATATTTATTTAACTTAAGCTTCAGTAACATCTAATTTTTCAGCTGCAACAATCCCATATTCTTTGCAGTGATCTTTGGAAAAGGAAACTGGGGAGGGCATCAAGATTATTGGTTTAGCTGTGACATGCTCAAATCTGAGTAACTGATCCCAGGTTTTTCTGATATAGGTGGGTAGATTTGATGGTGCTCTCTCAAGAATTGCTCCAGCAATGGGTTAAAAGTGTTATAATTCAATGCATCATAAATCATATCTAATCCTTCATCTGCCGCTTCATCATTTGTGTGGTTATAGTCAATTTCTGAAAGTTTTATGGCATCTTTGGCATAATTTTTGACTATGTCAAGCTGTTTTCAGAAAATTTCATATCACATATCCATTCAATCTCACAAATAGCTTTTTTTACTGCTGTCATCATTTCAATTAATCCATGGCCTAAAATGTCTAGATATCTATAACATCCAGGTAGGTTTATGCTCGGTCAAACTGCCAGAAGTAGACCCATATCATATCTGTAAGGTAGTGGGGCTTCTTTTCTTCCTGATTCATCCAGTTTTGATTTCTTGAGTAAGTTATGTTTACCAAAAGTGATCAACAGTTTCACAGTGGCAACTCATAGTGCCCTTGTATTGAGAACCAGGGTTCAGCTTTTCAGTAAGTGAAAGTTGAATCTAAATTTAACTGGGTACCCAAATATGCCTGAGTTGAAACCTTATGTTAGGATAAAGTCGGGTTAGATATTCTAACTCTCTTTGGGATGGCATTTGGTGGCGGAATAACTTCTAGGAGGCTATGGCTAGGCATTTTTCTTCAGTATTTATTTAACTGAGGTAGGCTGACCAAAAATGGACATTACCAAACTAAAAACTAAAACTAAAAATAATGTAACTAATTGATTTAAACAAAACGCCCAAATGAGAGGATTGAATGAAATACACCAAATAAAAACAACCAATCAGGTGGGCAGCGGAGACCGCTTATCCTTCTATGGTGGAAGGGGAGGGGGGATCAGGGGGCTCATCTTTGTCAGAAGCTTCCTCATCCCAGAGTAGGGTACATGTCAAGGCGGATATCAAGGACTTTGGGGCATCTGCAGTATGTGGTTTGATATCACTAAAAAAGGGTATTTCCAAGAAATTGCCAACTACAAAAATGGCAGTAATATATTCAGCTAAAGCTTTTTTGGCTTTAATGTGGGCGTCTGGTAATTTAACAAATGTGGCAATATTGGTTCAGGTAATCTTAGCTTTAGGACTATGTGCTACAGCTACCACGTTCTGGATAACGTCATTGACATTTTGTGCAATATATTCATATTGATCTTACTTTTTGGGGTGAGATTTATGGGGATAACAGGAGGTGGAATACCTCCTGTGAGCATCGCCACTGATTTGGCGGCAGCTTTGCAGAGGGGATGACAATCTGGTGTGGCAGCTTCTTCTACTTCAAGCCGGTGGTCACTGTAGAATGATTCAGCATGTGGCTGTGGGGCATATAAATGAGGGGGGAAATTGACGTCCCATTCTGCATTACAGAACCGCTCAATCTGCAGAGATGATTCTTCAATGAGCTTACCTGATTCGTCAATTCAAGCCAATAACTCCCATGGGTCTTGATTGAATTGAATTAGGGAATCAACATATTATTGAGGTTTGGTTGATTAGTTGGAAAAAGTATAGGATTGAACTGGGGTCCAATACAGTGCTTGATTAGAGGGAGCATTTGTGGCACTGGGATGAGGAGGAAGCTGATTGGTGGCTGCAGGTGCAGCTGCAGCATCAGGCTTTGGGTGAGGGGGAGGTAGGATCATACCCCATACTGAAGCTGGCGTGATGTGGGTGTTGGATTGGAGGCTGGCAGATGAAAAATCAGCGCCGTCAGAAGCAACTAGGGATGGGCACTTGCGTTTTGAGTGGTCCAACTCAAAACGGGACAGACAAATTGTCTGCCCGCCCTTGACGCGGGCCCAGAATGGATGGTTGGGGGCAGAGGGGATAACGGCATGAGGGGGAATTGACAGGGCAATTTTTTTTGATTTGGGGCTGATTGTGGCATATGCCTGAGGCCCAGCGAGGCGTGTGACCCCATTTGAGACCACAAATTGCAAGATGGGGTTGGAGCCATAGGCTGCCAAACCTTCCATCAGCTCCTGGTGGAGCACCTCAGGGGGAAGGTGGGTGGGCAAACCAGCAAACTGAACCACCAAATTGGTGTCCGCTGGGAGCTGGGTTAGAGTTGTTGGGGGAGGGGTACTATGGAAAACCAGGGGCACAGTTGCCACAGTGGCGGTATTGGCTTCACAGGTGAAGCAAAGGTCAAAATACCCCTTACAGTGGCGGAAGTCAATAAAAGTAGCAGAACGCATCACTACCCGAGCCATTTTGATAATGGCTTAGTCATGGTAGGGGAAAAGTATCCCATATTTGACCCTAAGACAGAAATGCATGTTGCTCCAGGGGAGCACCAGGGGGCAACTGGGCACCACTTGGGTTTGTACAAGGTGAGCGTCGAGATCCTTGGGAGGAACAAATTGCTCCAGGGGTTTGGTATGACTGGGCAAGCCAGTCAGAGCGCATTTTCCTGTTGGATGGTGTAGGAATACAGCTGGTTGGTGCTCGCTGGTGCTAACGCCACTGGATCCCACAAAAGAAATAATAATTTAATAAATTTAAATTAATAAAGAACTTAGGTTTTAGAGTTTTTTATTAGTAAAAATGGGAAAAAGTAAAAATGATCCCCCCAATACTTGACCGTTCAGTATTTAAATTAGTTGGAGGGTTGAGGGGAATTTGAGGATATGTTCAGATTAGTGTATCTTAATTCTGAATTAGATAATATTGAAGAATAGCGTATGGGAACTTGAGTTATTCACTTTACCTTAACAGAATGAAATAAGGGGAATTATAATTGGCTAGAACATAACCATGAGGTAACAATCATATGTACTTCAGCCAATCCCTGTTTTAGAAATTTTCTTCACCTTGGGGGACCCCTGCCAGCCCTATAAAAGGGGGGACCCCGCGCAGGTGGGTTGAAGGACTTGGAGGTGAGTGGGGGAGTGCCTTCCAATAGTTGCCCCAAGGTTTGTTGATTTTTTGGAGTAATTTGATAAACTGATTTTCAGTTTTTGCCCATAAAGATTGTGAAATGGTGTTTCTTAATTAACGGGGTTCCACCATGAATTGGCCAGGGTCTTTTGTCTGATAACATCAACATTATCAATATCATTATTACTAAATTCATTCTTAATGACCTTGGAATATTGCAAATGTCTGACATTTCCCCTTTTCAGCTGAATTTAACCTAAAACATTCTTCTTTTCTAGCTGAGAAGGCAAATGTCTGACAGATGGAAAATGGCGGGGGAGTTTCACTGCTGCCCCACACTGGAGCAGCCAGTGGGAAATCTGAGGACATCAAAGCAAAACTATGGAGGGCGATCAAGTTTTACTTTTTAATCCATATAATTTTGATCAGAAAGTTATTTTTTTAGTACTAGATGGTTTGATCAGAAAGTTATGCCAAGCAGAAAGACACTTTTGCTTCAGTAGGGTCTACATATATGAAATTTACCCTGGATCTCAAGTGAGATTGCTATTGTTGAAAATATGTAAAAAGATGAAATTTTGTACGCTTATAATAAGATTAGAATTTGAATATTAATAAGTAAAAGGATAGAAATATTTAAAGTATCAGGTGAAAAGCTGGAATGTGATGAGTGATAGGTAATATCACGAGTGAGGGTGGAAGGAGATTCAGGAATTCAGGAGGTGACGACATAGTCCAGGTTCATAGTTAGAGTAAATCAGGATTTGTTATTGAAGGCTGGACTGAGAACAATAATGGTGAAAAAGTTAAGTGGTTCCCATTATCTGCCATTAGGAAGTCATTAGGTAGTAAGGTATAATGTGACATAAGGAGGGTGATGGAGTGACAGAGGAGTTAAACACTGAATATAACTTTATGCTTAATATTAAGAGGATTTTGTGTTAATTTGGACATTCATAATATCTCATCAGCCAGTGGAGCACTATCATGGTGATTTATCCTGAATTTGTTGAGTCGTGAACTTGCCATTAATATGGAAAATTGCTCAGTGCAAAAAAGTTTTAATTAGTGATTTTGGGCCCTAGGACCAATAAAACATTGGTTGATAAACAATAATGTGTTTGGGGATTAGGCATAAAATAATCAATTGACAATTAAATAATGTTTTTTGGGGATTATGCCTAAAAAACGTTAATTGGCAATTAAATTAAGAAGTATAAACTGAAGTTGAAGGAAATACCAACCAAGTTGGTTTTAATAAGTCAAAGGGTTCACCTAATCTAGGGTAAACCCTTAAAAACGTGTTTGACCAGATTAGGGAGGTTGAAAGCCAGGAATGGCTTACATAGTTCGTACTAGAAGAGTAATTTTCCAGTTCCATGTGATGCCGTTTGGCTAAAAATTCTCTAGTCACATTTCAGTGGATGATCAATGTTCTCAGCGATCTTTAGTTCACCTGTGCGATGGCATATATCAATGATATCCTCGTGCATTCCCCCACCCCTGAGTAGCACAAGAAGGACTTTGAGGCAGCGTTGGTTGCATAGCACAAGTGTGACCTCTATGCAAAGCCCTTTAATTGCGAGTTTCAGGGATTAGGCTACCTTCTTAGATAACTTCATCCTGAAAGACATTTATGCAATTCCTCCCAGCAAGCTTGAAGCCATACTTGCGTGGCCCACCCCTACCACCCAGAAGCAGTTTCAGAGCTTCATGTGCAAAATTATATTCTTGAAAATAATTCTCATCCATAGTCTCACAGCTGGCTGCTCTGCTGCATCTCTTGACAGGGAAGAATGTTTCACTCCAACTGATTAAGGATAATAACAGGCGTTTGACGTCATCAAGGAGTTGTCTATGGCATCTTCCATTCTCAAACACGCTGAATCCACCAAGGCTTTTATCATAGCATGCAATGCATTATCAGCCACCATGGGGCAGCGCTGCTTCAAGCGCATGACAGAATGAATATCCAGTCGCTTATTTTTTGCACAAGTTTGCTTCATCTAAACAGTCCTGAGATGTTTATGATAAGGAGCTGGACACTGTGGCATGGGCACTTATGCATTAGTGGTACCTCCTTCAGGACATGTAACATGAAGTGACTTTGTGGATTTATCAATCCTTAATGTATTTTTGAAAAGTGCATAGTCTGTCACATTGCTAGGCAGAATTTACCTTGACACCTGCAGTTTTAATTTTAATTATAAACTTGTTAAGGGTTCCTTGAATTCCTCCATAATATTTTGAGTCAAAGTCCCTCTTTAAGTCCAATGGAGGAGGATGGACAATAGTGTAAGTCTAGGGAACGTCCCCTTTGCATGGATTGGGCGATTTTACCATTCCCAAATAAGAAGGGTCTGAAGAGGGCGGCTGTACCCCTCGTCACCCAGGGCGACCTCACCCATGTGGTAGAAAAGAGCTGGGTAACAGCGTTCCCTCTGAATATTCCTCCCCCAGTCCCTGCGCTTGCCTCCATCAAACTAGTTCGCCAAATTGAGGAAATCTGTGCTAAAATCATCGGTAACCATCTTCCTCTGAGTGGGAGGGACTTTATAAAACCGAGGGCATTGAATCCTCAGAATAGAAGCCGGAATGTCTGAAATAATGGGAATAAAAACCAACGGGTGAAAACAAATATTTAAAAAGTGATAACTATTGAATTATCAGCTGGAACACCGATGACATTGAGCATTGAGAAGTATGATTGCTGATGCTAAACATCCCTCAAAATTGCCAGGGACAATCCCTGATTAGCAGGTATCACCATCAGGGACTATCACTGATAATTCAAAATCCCTAATTCAAGAATTAAGGTTTGCGCCCAACGTAACTCATTTGACTGAACAAACACCCCAGCAACTGGGTACGGCGGGTTGGCCATCCTGAACCCATTTCCAACCAATTGGTACCTCCCCTATGTGGGGTGTCCCTGGGGGATTCCCATTGCCCATTAGGCCAGACACCATCATGTCAACTGACATAAATGCAGTCAAGCCTCAGTTCAGGCATTCTTGGATGAACTGATAGTGACTTGGCTGCCACTGAATCCTTCAATGTCAGTTCAAATTAGGATTATTTCCCTCATCCCCCAAAAATTGCTGGTTTAGGTCAAATTTGAGGACCTTGATCCCTGCTTTGACCTACTACCAAATCAAACACTATTTTATCAGTTGCATTGCACTGAGAAAATTGTTCAACAATTCTGAATTTTACTTTCCAATAAAATTCCCGCTTGTTCCATTTTTTATATTACTTCAAATCTTCTTGCTGAAGTCCCAATGGCACTACCTTGGTGTCCCGTTGTCCTTACACTGGATGGGCTATACCAGTTTTGATGATCACCATCACTCCCACCATAGTTAACTGGATCCATTGTACAAGAAATTTCTTGGAGTTTTATCTTGTTTGTTGAAGCTATCCGCTATCAGTGTATTGGTATCCTATGGCTTCACCTATCACACCTTCAAGCAAGAATCTGCCCCCTTGTCTCTACTTCAATGTTTAATCCATCCACTGAAAATCCTGAAGTAGTAAATCTAGTTTGCCACCCCTTGCAGTAAGACCCGCAGGGTTTGGGGTTGTATCTGTATGGTTCATTACTGTGTTTCTTTTCACGCTCATCTTTCATCAAAGAGCTATTGTCGCCCAATTTCCTGCACCATACAACATCATTTGAACGGCAATGCCACTGGCATTCTGGCTTGCTTTTTGGGTGATTATGCATCCTGACTGGCAAGCAGGTCTAAACTGCTTCTGCCGCTTTTCTGACATAATTGACCAACCATTGTTTCCTTCCATTTCCACCCTTCTCTTTGAGTTGAACGCCGTAGTGAATACCCTTTACCAAGTAAACTTGCAGTTAATAATTATGTTTTATGTTAATTATTTGGTTAGTCATTAACTTTGTGAGCAGCGGTCGCAATACCTTGGAGAAACTTCTTCATGGCAGCAGAGCCCCATGGATAGCTACTCTTCCCTCAACTCATGCTCAGGAAGGGAATCCGAGTGTCCCCTCCCAAAACATCATTAATCAAGTCCTTGATGCCCTTGCTGAGGTGCAAATGCATTCTGACATTGCCCTTAATAATGTCGCTGTATTATCCAACGCCCAACAAGATGTTGCCCTCTTGGATGCTGTAGAAGGGGATACCTATCAATGGGTTCGTGGACTTCTGAATTCCACTGCGCATTCAGGAGATTCTACCTCACTAGTTGCAATAGTATTGACTGCTTTATAACCTCCTATATCACGATCAGACCGCTTATTTTAATTGCTTTCCTCTCTGGCTGAATCCCCTAGCTTGGCCGCTTTAATCACAATCTTCTGTGAACAGGCCCCCACACTTAAGTTATCTAATGATATTCTCCAAGCAATCTTTAGATCAGTGTTGGATTCTGCTTCTGCTCATCACGAAGTTTGGTCCACCCCTATGGAAACGGTGAAACAAAAGTGTAAGGCTGTGACCTCCATCAATGCTTTCCCTCTCCATGCTCCCCACTTTCAAGTGGGAAATTATATGATTGGACTACCCAATGGCGACTTGGATTCAATTCTTAACTTTGAATCAGTATCAGTTCTGGCCTCAGAATTAGACAATATTCCTGCGCTCAAGTTATGTTATCCAGGTTCACCTATTAATGAATCAATAAAAGCCCAGATTAAAATAGCTGGTTCCCAAGCCCTTACTATTCCCAACTTTACTCCTGATAAGGACCCCAACCTCCCCCCTGATTTACTAGTTATCTCTTCAGTTACAGCAGAGATGACTGAATCTACCAATAAACAAAACTTCGCCTATTTTTTATTACCCATGAAGATTAGTATTGGGTCTCACCACGTATCCTTTGAGGCTTTGGTGGATACTGGAGCAGCAAGTAATTTTATGAGTGTAGAGCTAGCCCAACAGTTGGAGCTTGACCTGGACATAGGTCCTTTGGTGATGGTTGCTTCATCAGCCTCACAAACCTCATACCTAGTCTAACGGCCAGTATCTTTCTCAGTTCATCTTAGCTTTTGCAATTGGTTCTCTGCAATGCCAAACTTATGTTTCCAGTAATTTTGTGGGTTAAATGGTGGTGCCAACAACATTTTTGAATCCACCTGTGGTCTAATATGTTATCATTTGCTAATGATCAAACGGAGGGGAATTTCCTCTGGTTGATACCCTTACAAAAACTCAAGGCCACAGCTCCATAACTTCCTTTGTTTCCCCTGCGGTCCTTCTGTCAGCTTTTCCTGAGGAATTGATGCGCTATTGAATTATCTTCAATTCTGAGAAGGCGGACCATCTTCCCTTTCACACTAAATCCGACTTAGGATTCTGAAAAATGGTGCAGTTGGTGAATATCAATTGTCCCTTGTATCCACACACAGTGGAGGAAGAGGTTGATCTTAACTCTTGGTTACATGATATGCTTAAGAAATGGTGGTTATGTAAAGAGACATCACCAGTTGCTTCTCTCATCGTTTTTGCCAAGAAGGCCAATGGTTCCCTCTGTCCCTGCGTGGATTATGGACACCTAAATAAAATTACAGTGCATGATCCCTACCCTTTACCCCTGAAGAAAACTATCAGTCAAGAAATTGCCAAGTCTTGTGTTTTCTCCAAGCTTGATCTTATCAATGCCTTTAACCAAATTCAAGTGATGGAAGGTCAAGCATGGCTTACAGCAATCTGAACAAAGAGAGTTATTTTTCAATTTTGTGTAATGCCCTATGGGTTGAAGAATGCGCCAGCCACATCCTAAAGGGTGATTGATAGTGTGCTGGGTCACCTCCAATTTACTTGCGCAGTCATGTATATTGACAACATTTTGGTTCACTCCCTAACTCCCAAATAAACACGCAAAAGACTTGGAAGTGGTAGTGGCTACTTTTTACAAGGCGATTTGTTCATCAAGCCTTCAAAATGTGAGTTTTATAAGGAGGAAGTTACCTTTTTAGGGAACCTTGTCCTAAAAGATGGTTATGCAATTCCCCCAACTAGTTGGATGCCATCTGCAAATGGTTTACCCCACCAACCCAAAAACAATTAGAAGTTTTTTTTAGCACCATCATTTTCCTGAAGAAATTTTCCCCAGCTCTTTCCCACTTAGCCACTCCCCCCCTCACGAGTAAGAATATTCCCTTTTGTTGGACACCTGAGTGCCAGCAGGTGTTTGAGTCAATTAAAGAGGTGTTCTTATCACCTCCTGTCACGATTCTGATATGACTGGACAATAAGCCCTAAGATGTTATGGCGAAATGATGGAATCTGCTGAGTTTGATAGAAGTTATGATTATTTGAGCGCCTCAAGCTGAGGCGATATTTGGTTGTTGGGAAATCGCCTCAAGCTAGGCAATCATGAAATCAACAAATGAAGAATTGACAGAACCAATGAGATATGGCGAATTGAATTACTAAGCCATGAAAGCGGTATCATCTGAAGTCAAAGCAATATAAGCGAGATGAGATGATTGAGAAAATAGGTTGTTATTAGTTCAGAGTAAGCAGAACAGCGAAGATCCACTTTACTGATTATACTAAATAAAAGAGGAATGTGGGAGAAAGTGCTCCATATTTATTTGAAGCTTATTCTTTTGTTTCAAGGATGATGATCATCACATCATTGGTCCTAATTGCTCATTGGGTTGAGCCCTGTGCAAAATACTTCGGTGTATCTCTTGAATACCGCCAATTTATAACACCCCTCATCCTAAAACACGCTGACCCCTCCAAACTGTACATCATTGCATGCGATGCTTCATCTGTTGCAGTGGGGACTGTTCTTCTCCAGGAGCATGACAGTTTAGAACATCCAGTAGCTTACTTTTCCAAAATTCTCCACTACTGAGCAATCCTTGGCCATCTATGACAAGTAGTTGGCAGCAGTAGCATGGGCTTTGACGCATTGGCAGTATATGTTACAAGGCGCTCAGCATGAGTTAACGATGCACATGGATCACCAAGCTCTTCTGTATTTTCTTAAACCACAGAAGTTGGCACATAGGCAAGCTTGCACCTATCAGGATTTGTGTAGCTTAAATTTTCAATACAAAATTCATGAAAGATGCGGTAAACTTACTTCCCAATTTCCTTAGCTGCAACCCTGCTCACTGCCCCTCAGACTCAAATGAAGCGGACTTGATTACTGTAATTCCCACCATACAAATTTTATCTAGTGTACCTCCCGTGGCCTCATCAGTAGACTTAGCTCCTGGTGCTCCTCTTATTATTTGGGTTTTAGCAGCTCAAATGACATGCCCCAAAGGAGTGGAGTTATTAGATCAATTTTCCCTTCATACTCACAAACATTCCCTATATTCCTTGGTGGAGGGTCTCATTTTTTAGTTATGGGTTTGGGTCCCCCTTCTCTTTTGAGCTGAGGTGTTTTGGGCGCATAATGACCCTCCCACAATTGGTCATTTGGGCAATAAAAAATGTACTGATTTGATTAAGTGGACATATAATTGGGCAGGTCTATCAAAATGAAGTACCAACCTGGATTGCTGATTGGGTTACCTTTGCTTGGGCTAAGTTGGATCAATCAGGAAGAAATGGTCTTATTCATCCCTTACAACAGGCGGAGGGTCCATGGACATTTGTGTTCGTGGATTTTATTGTCAAACTTACCTTGTTCTAATGGGTTTATGGCGGTGATGGTGGTGGTCAATCGTTTACTAGATATTTCCTATTTATTCCATGCTCTTTTGCAATTACATCATAAGAAACCTCTTATCTCTTCATGCGCCATGTGTTTTCTATGTTTGGTCTCCCGCAGGAGATCATCAGTGACCGTGGCTCCCAGTTTACAGCGTGGTTCTGGAATGAGCTCTTATCCATCTTTAAATTTTACTCCTGCCATTCCACAGCATATCATCACCAGTCTGATGGACAGATTGAGCGGGTTAACCAAATCTTAGAACAGTACTTGCACTGCTATTCTGCGGCTGCAAGGATACTTGGGCCAATGACCTCCCCCTCACTCAATTTACCTATAACAACGGAACTCAAGCCTCTATGAGGTTTTCTCCCTATGAAATGACATTGGGTTATAATCCCTTGTTTTTGGTCAGTCCCTGCCTGCATCCAGAGGTCCCAGCTGCTGCAGATCATCCCAAGCACATTTGGTCTACTCAGTCCTTAGTGTGGGAAAATCTCACTAAATCTATCGGTGATTACAAGTGGTTTGCAGATTGAAAACGACTTCCTGGCCATGACATAGTGGTGGGTTCATATGTCATGCTTGATATGCGCCATTTGCGAATGCAGGTACCTTCCCAGAAGTTTGCAAGCAAGCGTTTGGGTCCCCACTTGGTGGAGGAAGACTTGGGCAATAGTGCTTTCCAGTTAAAGTTGCCAGCTCATTGTAAACAGCACCCCATCTTCCACATATCTCAGTTGACCCCATTAAAGGGGACTTTCCCCACAGACCCTGATCCAATAGTAATCAAGGATGCGGAGGAGGCTGAGGTGGAAAGCATTTTAGCATCCCACAAATCTCAGAGGTCAGTTCAGTATCTTGTCGCCTGGAAGGGCAATCCTGCTTACAAGAACAGTTGAGTCAAGGCCCACAATTGTGCAAACTGCATGGAACTGGTCGAGGTGTTTCATGAGTCACATCCTGATGCTCCCCATCCCCCCTCCAAAAAAGTTGCACCTTTGATGGTGATCAAGTTGCCCAAGGCGCACAAAAATGTAGCCCTTATGCAGTTTCCCAGTGGAGGTTCCCCTCCTTTGGCAAAAGGAAAGGGTAATGTAAGTCCAGGGGAACGTCCCCTTTGCATAGATCAGGCGATTTTCCCATTCCCAAATAAGAAGGGTCCAAAGAGGGCAGTTGTACCCCTCATCACCCAGGGTGACCTTGACCATGTAATTGATGAGCTCTGGGTAACAGCGCTCCCTCTGAAGATTCCTCCTCCAGTCCCTGCGCTTGCCACCACCAAACTAGCTCACTAAATTGAGGAAATCTGTGCTGAAATCATTGATAACCATCTTCCCCATGATTGTGAGGGACTTCATAAAACCGGTGGCATTGAATCCTCAAAATCAGAGTCAAAATGTCCAAAATCAATGGAAATAAAGACTGATGGGCGAAATAAATTATTTGAAAAGGGACAACTATTGAATTATCAGCCAGTTTTGCTGATGACATCAAGTCATCAAGCAGTATGATCACTGATGCTAAACATCCCTCAAAATTGCCAGGGACAATCCCTGATTAGCAGGTATCACCATCAGGGACTGTCACTGATAATTCAAAATCCCTAATTCAAGAATTAAGGTTTGCTTAACATAACTCATTTGGCTGAACAAACACCCCAGCGACTGGGTATGGCGGGTTGGCCATCCTGAACCCATTTCCAACCAATTGGGACTGCCTTATGTGGGGTGGCACTGGGGATTCCTGTTACCCATCCAGCCAGATGCCGTCACATTGACCAACATAAATGCAGTCTATCCCCAGTCCAGACACTTGCAGATGAACCAATAGCAACTCATCCTTTTGCTGAATCCTTTGATGTTGGTTCAAATTTGAATTAATTCCCTCATCCCCCAAAAATTTGCCAGTTTAGGTCAAATTTGAGGGCCCCCAATCCCTGCTTTGACCTACTACCAATTCGAACACTATCTAATCAGTTGCATTGCACTGAGAAAATTGTTCAATAATTCTGAATTTTACTTTCCAATAAAATTCCCGCTTGTTCCATTTTCTTATTTTACTTCAAATCTTCTTGCTGAAGTCCCAATGGCACTACCTTGGTGTCCCGTTGTCCTTACACTGGATGGGCTATACCAGTTTTGATGATCACCATCACTCCCACCATAGTTAACTGGATCCATTGTGCAAGAAATTTCTTGGAGTTTAATCCCATTTTTGAAGCTATCCGCTATCAGGATATTGGAATCCTGTGGCCTCACATATCTCACCTTCAAGCAAGGATCTGCCCCCTTATCTCTACTTAAATGTCCAATCCATCTGCTGAAGATCCCAAAGTAGTAAATCCAGTAGTGCCACCCCTTGCAGTAAGGCCTGCAGGGTCTGGGGTTGTTTTTATTTAGCTCATTACTGGGTTTCTTTTCATGCTCATCTTTCATCAAAGAAATACTATCACCCAATTTCCTGCACCATACAACATCATTCAAGTGGCAATGACACTGGCATTATGACTTTCTTTTTGGGTGCTTATGAATCCTAACTGGCAGGCCGGTCTAAACTTCTTCTGCCTTTTTCCTGACACAAGAGCTAACCATGGTAATTCCGCCAGCTCAGATTCTTCTTATTGCTCCTCCCACAATTTTGGTGATGGAGTAGGTTCCAGAGGTGCCATTGGTTTCTTGGGTTTTAGTGGGCCAAATGGTCTAAGTAATGTGTTTGGAGCTAGTTGACCAGCTGGTGCTTCTGGTGCATTGTCAAACTCATTATACAAAGGCAGAGTGAGCAGTTTATTTAATTCTGAGTTTGTGTTCCACCCCAACTTCGCAATAAATGGATTCAGGGTCATCATGATCCTCCAGTGGTGGGTCACCCAGTAAATAAAATTTTTTTAACATGATGAATTAGACGTATAACTGTCCAGGGATCTCCAAATATATCCAGCATGGATTACCAGTTGTGTATTGTTCACATTAGCAAAATCATACTGATTAGGTAAGAATGAGGTTCTCCATCCCCTGCAGCAATCTGAGGGTCCATGGACCTCGGTAACCATCAAATCAGTTGTTGATCTTCCCATCTCCAATGCATTTTTTGCAGTTATTGTGGTTGTAGACTGCTTTATCAAGTTTTTGATGTATATTAACTGTTCATCTGCTATTACCTCCAAGGAAATGGCCCAGCTCTTTGTATGACATGTCTTCTCAAGGTTTGGTTTGCCCCAGGAAATTGTGAGTGACTGGGGCCGCAGGTTACAGCGCGTTTTTGGACAGCCCTTCTGGCTATCATGAAGATGAAGCCGTGCCATTCTATTGCATACCATCTTCAATCCAATGTGCAAATGGAGTGAGTCAATCAGATCTGCAAACAGTATCTCTGGGGTTCCACTTCCTCCATGCAGGATGCCTAGATAGATGATCATCTGTGGCATAATTCGCTTACAACAATGCCAAATACATCTACCAGGTTTTCGCCTTATGAGACCATGCTAGGGTACAACCCCTCATTTTCCCCTAGCCCATGCCTTTTCCCAGAAGTCTTTGGTGCAGTGGAACATGTGCAGCAAATATTGGGCTGCAACCCCTAGTTCAGGAGCACATGACTAAAGCCATTACCAATTAAAAGTGGTTTGTGGATTAGTAAACGCCTCCCCGCCCATGAGATAAAGGTGGGTTCATTGGTCATGCTTGATGTGCACTACTGGCATATGAAGGTTACCTTGTGGAAGTTCACAAGCAATCATTCAGGTCCTCACATGGTTAAGGAGAGTTTGGGTAATGGGGCCTTTTAGTTGGCTCTTCCCGCTCATTGTAAACAGCACCCCATCTTCCATTCGTCCTAGTTGTTTCTATTTAAATGCATACCTCCCACAGACCCTGAGCCTGCCATGATCAAAGTCTCAGCGGAGATGGAGGTGGAGGCCATTCTAATGTCTCATCAGTCATTTCACTCAGTGCAGCATTTGGTGGCTTGGAAGGGATTTCCTTATTATGAGGCATCTGGGTTATTGCCTGTGATTGTGCCAATTGCCACAAGTTGTGGAGGCCTTCCACATCACACACCCAGATGCTCCCTATTCTCCCCCAAAAGTTGCCTTCATTTTGGCGATCAAAATCCTAAAGGTGCACAAAAATGTGGCACCAGCTCAGGTTCCCAGTGGTGGTTCTCTCCCTGTTCAAAAAGGGAAAGGCAATGTAAGCCTTGAGGAGCAACCCCTGCGGCTTAATTGGGAGGAACTCCTGTTTTATACCAAAAAGGGGAGGAAGCTGCAGCTGTCCCTCTTGTCATCATAGGCAACTTAGCCCATGTGGTAGATGAGAGGTGTGTGACGGCGTACTTCACAAAGAATCACATCATTCCCCTCATGCTAACCACCCATGAGTTGGTCCCAAAATTTGGGGTGTGTGTTGGAAAGTGGCAGTGGCTAAGGACAATCTCTAGCAGATGTTTGGTAGTAATTCTCCCCCACAAAAATTGAGCTCCACCAATTTTAATTCCGCTGATAAAATTAAATTAATATTTTTTTAAATTAAATTTAGTAGTCAGTTTTGGGTCTTATAAACCCCCAATCACCATTCTCCTTTATTGCCATTGGTCATGAGCCTATCCCTGATGGGCATCGGTGCAATAAAACCTTTCCCTACTCAATGGGACCAGCCATATGTGGCCTGGCCATGGACACACCCAGTTGCCCACTGGATGAAGCATCACTACCTGCTAAGCAGAATTGCGCTTGGAAGGAAAATTTGGTGGCAAAATTTGAGCCTAAGTCAGCTGGCTAGGCGGAGATTAATCAGGCATTTATAATTTCAAAATGTTGATTAGCTGTAGTTGAATTGTTTAAATATTCCTTATGGAAAATATATTTTTATTCCCTTTTTTGGTGAGCTTATAAGGCATTAAACCCTGAAAATTCTGCTGTCACTCCATTTAACCCTTTTCAGCTACTATAGTTGAATAAAATCCCTTAAAAATCCAATTTTGTATTTATGAGGTTAATAAGTTTATAAAACACTGATGGGGATGATTACCAACTTTGGTAATTCCTGGCTGGTGTTTGCTGGTGCCCTACTTTATTTGCACTCTACAGTATGGATGGCTGTACCTGAGGTATCCTGGTTGGTTCATTGGGTGTTCACTCACCCTGAGTTCCAAGCCTGGCTTAGATTATCAGCATGCTCCATGACAATGTCCATCACAGTACCCTTAGTGTATTGGGTGTTATTTTTGGGTGGTTTCTAATCTAGAATAGCTGCTCAGTCTTATTCTTATCAGCACAATACATGACACTGAGTTCCATAGCAAATACAATTAATGGCAAGCATCTTAAACTATAAATGCAAAAATGAATATGGGTAGTGTCAAAAATTTTGGAAGTTTGCCAACATATTGCAATACTTCAATATAATAATCTAAGAGATATCTAACTTATCATGAGTTCTGGTAATGTTCTTAGAATATTCTAGGTTCTTAAACTCCTAGTAATGGGTTTGTTTACCCCTCATTAGTTTCATAATAGAGTGATTGATTTTAGAGTTCAAATTTTTTATGATTAGCTTTACTTAAATAACAGAAAATCTTTACATGGGCATTTATTCCATAAAAATACTCAAGATGACAGATGACAGCCACTAGACTGATAAACTGAAGAGCAAAGATAATTTTTCTGCCATGACAACAACTCATCACAGAATACATCAGAATATGCTACCTCTATTATAATATACAATCACATGACAAGTGACCTTAAATTTATCTATGTATTACAGTCTTATTATTTCTAATACTTTTCCCATCTGATAGGTGTATTTTCATATGGGCTTTGGTTTGATTTGCTAATACAGGTATTTTGGTTTGTTAGGGGTTTTATTTTATTTTGCTTTTTGAGTAATTGGTATATCTGAACTCTGGTTGGATTACCTCAAATAAGCAGATTATCTCTAATCCTATTTATGGTTCTATATGTTATATCATAAACACCCTTTATTTTATCAAATAAATATACCTTTTTTATAATCTCAATTTGGCATAACTTTAGTCTTAATATTGGTATAGTTACTTCAGACTTTGGCTCCTTTACTTTATATATTATTGAATCTTATAAAGAGAGCGCCAACCAAATAAACACCCCAAGTGAGATCTAATAATAGTTAACCCTCCAGCTGCGGGGAACACTCAGTGCATTTCGCTTATTCTAATGAGTCTGCCGGGGCACGCTATTATTGTGTAGTTTATAATTTTTATGATATTTAAGCATTGGGAATCGCTATTTCTATATTGAATCTATTTTATTTTATTTAATAACATTGTAAGTAAGTATAACATATAAGTATTTTAAATCGCTTGCGGTTGGAGGACTAAATAGATGGCAAAGGGTTTCGGAAGTGATTAAACCTATCAAATCAATTAAAAAAATACTAAACTACACAAATAATAGAGGTATCACCTGTGCTTTAAATTGAATATCTATTAAAGATAAAAACTATAGACAATTTGTTTTCCTTATATTAGTAGATGACCATTGATAAGTTTAGGAAGGAATCAAACCTATAGAATTAGCCAAATAAACAAACTGCTTAGCTAAACCTTTCATCTAATAGATCAACCGAAGGTCAACAACCATCTAGTAATACAAATGAATTTATTAATCGATGTAATAATAGCCAAACTGCTAGCTGAAATGATGATGCAGAATAATGCAGGAATTTAAACTCTTTAACCATTTCAAAAACTAAACTATAAACTTCTGTGAAAAGGATAGTGAGAGATTTTTTTGTGCTAATCATTTCAAAAATTGGTCTTTGGTAATGATGTTTGAATAGGGACCTCTACCATTGCCTCCCCGAGTTCGATTCCGGTACTGAAACTTTGGGTAGAGGATGATTATGACTGTGTTGGCGTTGCGCACCGATGCCCTGAACCGAGATAGCGAATAGCAAAGGCGGTCCATGGGGTTCTTGGCCTATCATATGCTGCACATGGAGGTTTTCCGGATTTTATCCTTCTTTCCCATTCATTCGATTTCCATTAATTGGTGCGGTATCGTCCCCAGGTCGGCCCACCTCGAATAAAATTGAAGGGATATTTGAAACTGGTTTCATCCTAGCAACTTCTCATTATATATGTTAAGATAATTTGTAATTTATTATTTAGATAAAAGGGTAATAGTTGATTTGTCATATAGATAAACAATTAATTGCTACCTTGATTCTATTTGAGGAAAGGAGGAGTCGAGTGCAACTTGAATTTGAATTCAAATTTTAATTAATATTGAATTGAATAATTTTTAGTTCTATCAATATCCCTTGCAAAGAGGGTTTAAATTGAGAGTTGGTTATATTACTATCATAAAAAGAGTTTTAACAATAACTATTTATTTTTAACCCATCACTACCAAGTAAAGTGGAAACCCCTTCTTCTGGGCACCTGCTATGAATGTGCAAAATTTCATTAAAATTGTTTTGGATTTTTTTGATAATACCGCGGACAACCTAGGCTCCCTAGAATTTTATTTATTTAGATAAAGATTTGGAGCTCTTTCAAAAATAAAAAAAAATAAAAAATAGCCTGATGAGGAGATTCTACACCGCTTTGGTATAATTTTGAATCCAGTACTGGCTAATAAGCCTTGGCGTGGTATGTCTGCCTTAAGGTCGACCCACTTCAAATAATAAAAATCTATACTAGGTGGTGTGATCTTGTACTGATTTGTATGGCTTAACTTGGTATGATCATTGGTAAATTGTAGAAGACCGATAAAAATTTGATTACGACAATTAGTGCTAAACTTTATAGATGGTCCATTATTCGGCAGGTTTAAAAGCCCACTCGATTAATTCATTGATGGGCAGAAGTTTCGATTAGAACTACCAAATTTTGAAAAGGCCAGTTTACGCTGCCGATACGGAACCAAGTTATAAATTAAAGGGTTGCATTCCATCTGAAATTATTTTGACAATACTTTTCGTTGTTCAAGATGAAGTTAGCTAAAAGAATTCTGACTAAAAATCCACCTCTGCTAAAAGCTCAGCTCGACCTTTCGCTTTCAGCTCTAAAGTTAATACCTTCGCTCAAAATTTAAGGTAGCCAATGGTCAAAATGATTTACCATTTTAAGTGACAAGTTTGAACCTTCCTCCTCAGAAAAGCTTACCGATGCTAGAACCAAGATACTTGAACTTTCACTAAAGCAGGTTCCACAAAAAGGTTGGACAATTCAAAAATTGATCGCTTCTACCATCGAGTTGGGGTATCCAACGGTTACGCACAAGGTTTTACCCGGAGGGGAGCTTGACCTTGTCGCCCACTTTTTGCAAACAGCTAGAGAAGCAACGGTCGCTTCGCTTAAGGCTGAAAATTTAAGCGGGTATCATGACACTATAGTTGGACTTAAACTAACCACGTTAGTTTTACAGATAAAGAAAAACTTAGGTATGCTTTCACTAAAAGGCTTGAGTTAAACATACCCTACTTATCAACGCTACCTGAGGTATTTGGTACATTTTTTATTAAGTTCGCAGGCCTTTGCTGTTCTCGCTTCAGTAAACGGTTCAAAGGTTGCCTTAAGTCAGCTAATGCTGCTCGTCGATCAGATTTTCTTGGAATATTGGGGATAAGACTCCTAGGGTAAGGGTTCGAAGACGGTTTTCCCGGTTTGCTAACTTTTATTTTTAAATCTACTCTTTTTACTGTACAACTAGTTTTTAAAGACATGTTCCTAGATTAACGCCGCTGCCTTGCGCTGACTTTTTATTGCTTGCTCGTGTTCAAATTAGACCGTAATCCGTTTTTTTGATGTTAGAGCCTTTTTATTATTCGTTGCAGATCGTCAGCTTTTTTCACGGTTTTACAGTTTCCCATTTTAGAACAAGGGTTTTATTTTTATTTGGTGCCGGATGAGTCGGGTTTTAGTAAAATTCGCATGGGAGTTTTTACTTCAAAAATTTATAGAGATTATTTTACTGAGCTAAATTATATACGTGATTTATTTTTTGATAGAGATATTGAATAATGTAAAGAAAGTAAAACTCAATAGAAAATTTAGAATGGCTACATTTCATTTGGTGATATCTTGATACGTTTTCACATATGTTCTCGCCAGTGTGATTTTAATTTTTATTCAAAAGTAGCAGTGACATCGTGGAGTGTCCGTTACTTTGACTTTCGTCTGAGACGGTTTTTGTTCTAGAGTTTAGAGGAATGCCTACCTAACTATTTAACATGCGGCAGTTTTGTAGTATAGATCACATAATTTTTGCACCACTTTGTTGGAGTTGATAATACCATTAGATTATTAACCCTTCCAATGATTTAACACATATACGCATCCAAAAAATGGGGCTTATGTAAATCTAAAAACGCATATATGTATCCAAGAAAAAAGAGTTATGTAAATCTATAAATGCATATAATAACCCTTATTTCTCGGATGCATATATGCATTTATAGATTTACATAACCTTCATTTTTTGGACACATATATGCGTTTTTAGATTTACATAAGCCCCATTTTTTGGATGCATATATGCGGAAAATCATTAAAAGGGCTAATTATTGGGTGTGGATGTTTGCAACTTTTTAAAACTCCGTGGGATCAATTTTGTTTTGGATAAACCCATATTTTGCTTCTTTGTAGAGCTTGAAATAACCAACTGACTTGTTTTCGATTGATTTTTAGATGGATTGGTACTCCAGGCGCATTGCTTTAGCAGGAATTTATACCAGCACAAGTAAGTACTATTTTGTCATTTATCAATTTTGTGCAGAACTTTATATGATGCAGGATCATAGCGACGGCCAAAGGGCAACTTGGGAGTTCTTAGGCCGGAGGTTGGATGATTATGAGGGCGCAACTTCTATTGTCACTGGGGTATGCTTATGAACTTGCACTATGTTTACATTATAGATTTGCAAGCTGACTGAGTTTGGGTTTAAATCGATCGTTGGGGTACTAGAGTCCGTAAGGCTATTATCTATACCAGTGACTAATTTGATTTAGAAAGGCTTTCGTATATGATGGATGTTTTGATACCGTCCTAAGGTTCTGGCCATTCTTTTTTATACGCGCAATGCTGCTCAACTAATGGTGCAATCCGTGGCATAATCAATAGTCAGGTATTGTACTTGATTAAAAGTAGACATTTGCCTTAGGGTTCTAATAATATTTATAGTCCGCTTTGCAAATTACGCGAGAATTTTTTACCAATGTTTTTAGCATTTAATTTATAAGTAAATATTGACAAGCTTTGCGCTTGGGGGCTAGAATAGTTTAAGGTGGTAAAATTAATACATTGAAATGTGATTTATGCAAAAGCCTAGTTCTACTAATAATGATCACTGAGTGAAACTCAGATTTTTATAACGTGCACAAGGAGAACCGGGGTCGTAGTGCCCCTGACTTAGGTTTGCTACTGCACAGTCCTGGTCCACGCTCGTACCTTGTAAATCTCTGATAGAAGTAATTCTGTAAATTAACAAAGCTACCGTCCCACTGTACACCGTGCAGAAAATGCTACGCCATGTCTTAATATATGGCATCGATTAACAACATCAGAGCTTGACTTTTTGAAAGTAGTAAGCTTAGAAGGGAGAGAATGCTGGTTTATTTGGGGTGATTTAAGGGATAATTAATATTCCATCTGGTCATTTGACCTCTGAATAACACCATAGCATTTTTGAGTTTACAATTGATAAGGAGACTATAGGCTCAATGGCATCTAGATTCAAAAGGGTTTTAGAATCGAGAACTAAAGAGTGTGTCAGGCTCAATGTTATGGTAGTGCAACTTATAAAAGGCTTGATGATTGGTTGGCATAATGCCCAAATTAAAATTATTGGCTACCTGCGCTTATAATAGATTATGGGTACATGCAAATAGTAAATCTCATGCGTGCAACCCGCTTTATAAAAAGGCAAGTATTTGAGCTAGATTTGATTAGGAGGCTCGAAGGTTAAAGTTGTCAACATACTGTACAGCTCCCTTGACTTGGCTCACTCTAAAGTATCACTTTCATTGTAGCCGTTGAGCTTTGTAATAAGGGCTTAAAAGTTCTCATGGGCTCTATCAATGTCGTGTATATAGGCCAGGCTTTTGATAGCGTAAACATTTAGAGTATTTTGGTTCAAAACTACAAAAGGTTTTTATAGTGGGTCACAAGTTTATGAATTCTTCAAACCATAGAAGTCCCATCCCAGTAGGCCACTCAGTTGCCATCAGTAAATGTGGATAGCTATCCTTAATGTTGATCATTGTAGCTTTCAAGTTGATTCTACATAGCAGAGATGACCTGTAGGCTTCTGTCGGCAGACTGATTAATGCTTCAATCCTTTGCCCAAGCTAGGTTGAGAATCTGACTTTTTCCTCATCGGCTGTGATGGAGTGTAAGATAGGAGGTAGTGTGAGTTGTCACCTGCAGAATATTTGGATTGCATAAAGCCAGTGGCGCTGTGATGTCCAATATTGTATGTAAATCTAGTAAGGCTAACTTATAGGGCCCACTAGGAAGATGTCCCTGCAGCCAAATTGAGGAGAATTTGCGCCATGGTCCCGTTGACCCTCACTTAAATATCATTGGTATTGGGGTGATGCAGGGTGGTGACTACTTCACAAAATCCCATAAATTTATTAAGCTTAGGGATCACATTTTAAAGTGAGATTGGTGGCATAATCTGTGAAAGTAACATGAAGATTTTGATGTAGGTGTATGATTGGTCCACACTAGACTTAACAGTAATCACTGCAGCAACATTATGGATAGCTCTAGCCTCAATTAACCTAGGTAAATGGTCAATGGTCACAATGCTATATCTATTATTAAAATTTTATAATAGTAGTGGCCTAATAACGGTAACTGATACAGTGTGCAAGCCCAGTTAGCTTTTACAAGCTGATAGGTAGTTAAAGTCTTAGATGGCTTTATTAAATTGACATTTCTGACATTTCTTAGTACACCTTGAGTAATGAGTCACATAGGCTCCTAGAAATAGCCACGTTGAATTTGTTTTAGCATCTTGTCCAATCTTCCATTATTGACAATTCTTGGGCCTGCATTATTTATATATGGTCCAACGGTTAAGGAAAATGCAACTTTTCAATGCTTTTTGTCTTGTAGACGACTCCATTTTTAACTTCCTTATCCTTCAAGGGTCAATCCAACGGTTGTTGGATGACTGATTTTCATCTTGTATAACTTTGAGCCTTCATTTTAAAACAACAGATCAACAAAATGGGATAAGGTACCCACTGTAGGAATTCTGAAGAGTTCATCTAAACTTTAAAGTCAAGCCAGTTCAATATCCACCAGTTCCTGAATGTGGGCTTGAAGTTTCAGTGGCTATCTTCCAGACAACCTTTATGTACTTTTAATGTATAAATAACAAGCAAGGCATGTTCAGTAACAATTTATAAATTGGTTCCATAAACAAACCCTAAATTGGTACTTTGTAAATATTGCAGCAATATACCTGCATTCAGTTACTGCATAATACCTTTTAAGGTTAAGCGATCAACTACAGATAGCAATGGGGTGCTCTTTGCCATCCTCATCCTTTCTGAGTTAACTGATTCAATGTCAGT
This sequence comes from Massospora cicadina, assembly GCA_022478985.1. Lineage (NCBI taxonomy): Eukaryota > Fungi > Entomophthoromycota > Entomophthoromycetes > Entomophthorales > Entomophthoraceae > Massospora > Massospora cicadina. The sequence continues at coordinate 3,619 of JAKSZP010014860.1, read as the reverse complement.
TTAATATGCGTCAGATTAAATATTAAATAAGCAGCTATAGTTTAGATATCTCAATACCAGAGCTTCTGAAAGAGATCTTCTAGTTTTATTGAATGCGTCATTGCACTTTGGTATCTGACTAAAGGACACTTCTCCCTCATTGGGTGAAGCAATGGCTCAACCAGCTATGTAAATCCTTTAACCTTGTCTATGGTGATGTACCATCTCCAGTTATACCTATAATGAGATTTAATCTGACCAACCATATGAGTAAACTATTTGTCAAAGAATTTATATGGCTGGATGATAAGCTTAAATTATTAATGACAGATCATTATTTATCCATTAAAACCAAGTTTATTGCATTTAATATTTACCACAATCTGATATGGGTCAACGCTAAGCAATTTGCCTTAGCCAAAATAAGGGGATTCTGCCAGAGCTTAAAATGTCGAGATGAGCACAATGGAATCGGAGAAGTTAAGTAGCTGCATAGATGGGTCGAAGAGTGGCCAGAGGGATTAATAAAAAGAGGGAAAACAAAGAATTTGGAGAGATCTTTTAGGTTGACATATGTAGTAATTATATGATGTATTAATAAGGTTAATGGTAGAGGACTCTGTCATTTAAAATAAATTAATGATTACTAAAGCCTTGGACTTCATTTTATATTTTACTACAATTGTTCAAAAAATAACGATCCTCAATATCTTTTCGTTGCATCAGTGGGAAGCCTTCCTATGCAACCCTTTGGCAGATTATAACTTATTTGCCAGATTTTACTACACTATTTATTTACCTAATTAATATTAACTGATTGCTAGATTAAGGCTTTGATAAATCTTTCCTTTTCACTGACGCTAATCTGATATACCTCAATCTTTCATAGTAAACTACTTTTTTAGCCCCATCATCACTTATAAGTATTATCAAATTTATAAACAATTCCTCATCTGTAAGCCTTGGGAAATATCCTTGCATCTGAATTGGGAGAAATTCCCTTTTACACCAGGAAGGGGAAGAAGCCTACAGCTGTCTCACTCATCACCCTGGGTGATTTAGCCCAAGTGGTAGATGAGAGATGGGTAATAATGTATCCCCTGAAAATCATGTCTCTTCCTCCTCTAATCACCACCCAAGAGTTGTTGAAAATTTGGGAGGTGTCAGGAGGTGGTAGTAGTCAGAAGATATCATCAGTGGACATTTGGCAGCAATTGTTCCCAGGCAATTTTATCTAATAGTTCAAGTTCTGCATAAAGTTTTTAGTAGTTGGAAAAGTTACATCAATCAAGTCACTCCCAGACTCAAAAATCCCCAGTTGCCCTTCTATACCAGTTTTACTGCAAACAAGACCATCCTTGACAGGCATGAGCTTGATGAAACCCTTCCCACTCCATGAAACTGGACATATGTGGCCTGGATGTTGGCACAACCTGCTGTTTACTGAATTGTCATTATCATACCAAGAGAAATTGCAGCATAAGGAATATTACTGCTAGAAAAGTCAATATCCTTTTGACTGACAGGTCAGATTTTAGTTGGTTTTGGCAATTATTTTGAATGTTGATCCATCATGATTGAATCAAAAAATATTCCTGACAGTAGTGCACTTAGTCCCAGTTCCTGTCAAGGATACGGCTAAGAAGAACTAGACTGGGCTCCCAGTCAGGGTGCGCGAGCACCCAGTGGAGGCCCCAGAATGTCAGAGGCATAGCGGTCCTGGTGACTAATATAAGTGGGGATCTACAGGAAATGTGAGGGAAGCAAATGTTCAGTAACATACCAAAGGCCCCCAAGGCAAACTAGATGGTTGCGTTGGGGGCAACCACAAGTTTTACAGAGGCAACCCCAAGGGTGAGAGAGGCAGGGAGGATGACAACTCCTCCAGAGTTTGCAGTTGCTGGCTTTCAGATTCTGATAGGGGGCTTGCACACCAGCGGGAGGTGGCACAGAGGCCACCATGCTATTGGAGATATGGTTAGAAGTATGGTAAACCCCATGAGAGGGGCTTAGACTGAGTTTCCCCCGGAGGGGACGCTCTAGGTCCCACTGGTGAGCTGGATCCGCAGCGGCAGGGGCAGCTATGGGAACTGAATCATGCACGGTGGGCCAGAAACGCCTTGGGGCTGCTCCAACTAGGGAGCAGTTTCAGCAGACTCAACACCTAAACAAATGGAAGGGCCTCCATTTAATGGACGCATGGAAACAAATGAAACAGCGGGTTTGCCATCATGGGTGGGATAGATTATCACGTTTGCAATCCACTGCCATGTGGCAGGATCAAGTGACCGGATAATCCAGTCAGCAAACATTGGCAAGAGGATTTGGGTGATGGCGCACTTTGTCAGATTGATTTACAGAATTTTTTATATTTGTTTTTAAAAACAGAAGGAGTCTGCAGCAAACTAGGCAGATTTCTCAGAATTATTTTGATGAAGGCAAAAAAGAATGAACCAACAACTTCCCTCAGTGGGGCCAGTTGCCTTTTAAATGGGGCGATAGGCATGGGGAAGTATCAGGGGATTAGTTATTTAGGGAATGGGAAAGGGATTTGTATGGCTGGATCAGAGGGGGGTAAAAGGCAGCTCCCAATTCAGGCAAAAGCTTACAAACTTTTTGCAAATTCTTCCCAATTTCTTGGGACCAAGCCAAATTGATACTGCTGATCCAGGTTCTGATGACTCAAATCAGCCTGTTTGCACGGCTGGGGTGGTCCAGATTTGTCTCAAAAGGCAGGGGTCCATGGATTGGGTATGTGCAATTTGGGCCAATCCCACAATTGGGCAGCTCATATGATCCAATCTTCCTGGATCCATTTCAGAATGTTGGACCCAATGATCTGAGCCATTTGGAACCAGGTTTGCAATCCAAGCCATGCTCTGATCTGGCTTCTGAAGCAAGCCAGCCTGGACTGGCTCTATCATGATTACAATATGACTGGACAATAAGCCCTAAGTCAATATGGCGGAATGAATGGAATCTTCTGGAATAAAACTAGTACTGGTAATTTAAGCGCTTCAAAATGAGGCATTCAGCAAAACAAGAGGATTAATGCCGAGATTCGATACAAATGAGAGTAATTCAAAAAGGGAAGCAGAATAGAAGAGTACCAAGCCAAGGACTCATCTGGCTGGGGAATTGAGGTATAAAGAATCTGATGGAAGATAAAAGGGAGGAGGTTTTTTATGAGAAAGAGGGAGCGCGCAGATAAGTCTGCAATTTATAGTAAAATAAAGGTCAAAATAAGGGGCGATAGCTCCATACTATTTTATTAAGTTTTATTATAAGTTGGCGATCCTCATATCATTTAATTTGGTTGCTCAGTGGTTCATACCCTGTGTAAAACCAACTCAGTTGAATCAAGCCCAAACGCTGAGAATTAACAGTGGTGCTCACTACAGGGGGCCACTAAGCAACTGTAGTTGGAAGAACAAAAGCTAATTACTCTACAATGATGAGTCCTCCTCTGTTCTGACAGAAAACCCGATTTCATAAATATGATCAAAGTTCTTTTGTGAGTACAAGCTGTGGAACAGCAACTGAACAAAGAAAGGGGAGTCCGCCAGGAATTGCAACAACAATATGAAATGCTGCAACAGTTGATCAACAAACAGTTTGTGAAGTGTACTGGAGCCGGGGG